>JAOTAV010062556.1:0-14543 GCA_026546445.1 Cyclargus thomasi | reverse complement strand
GTCGGCGGGATTCGAACCCGCGACCCCCGGCTTAAGCTACCAACGCGCTTACCAACTGAGCCACAGAGGTCATCAAATTGATGTAGAAGTTACCTCAATACTGGCGATTTTATATGTGGGAAACCTCTATTTTCCAATTGCTTAAATTTCGAGCCAATCGTCTTGTTATTGTCTTCATACTATTATAATGTTTTGTGAGAGTATTCATTATGAGAATTTTAATTTATGTTTTGATTTTAGATGTTCATTTGAACTTAAGTGAAATGAGATTATAATATAAATTTTTTTAAATTACCTTCACTTATTACTGTAACTGTGTATTACAATTTACAAATAGCGAAACAGTCCGTCTTTAACTCAACTAATATTTTTATAGAATACCGTCTACATAGCTGTGAAACTCATAATATTTTTCTTATATCTCGTGGTGGCGATAGAAAAATATTTATATTGACATACCGATCTCCCTCAGCTGGTCCACCAGGCCGGCGGAGCGGAGCGCGGCGGGCGCGACGCTCACTCCATATTTTTTCTGACCTTTCTCAAAGGGAACTCCAATAATTCCGACTTTATTCACTTTCCCGCTAATCTGCCTCACAAACGTTCTAAAGACGTTCATTTTAAACCCTAGTTTGTTTTATCTAGGATATTCTTTAAATATTTTCGTAGTACTAAGGATTAAAATAATATTTCACCAGCGTTGTGTTAGTCACGTGTGGATTTGGAGTGAGTTGTTTTGTTCTGATATAGCCGAGTCATAGGTCAAGTTTTATCACCAACTAAATTATGATATTCCGATAATTGGCACTGATAACAAATGATGCTTATTTGGGGTGTTTTTCTGCTCACGAATTTTTTAAGCTCTCATTTTTTACTTTTTACTTTCTTTGTTCGGATATATTATTATAAAACCTTTGATATTTAGTAGCAAAAAATCGCAGCTTTTTAAGAGCTCGAGAAATTTTTGAAGTTCTGTGAGTTGTGACATTAGACATTGGGTTTTCCAAAGCGTTCTATGACTGCGACAGTTTTTTTTAATTAAATATTACGGTTCTGGATAAAATTTGTAGATGCTCGTTAGTTTAGTTCATCTTTACAATTGCAAATCTCAACTCATCGATGACGTTAGTAGTAAAGTATTAATTTTATATTTTTTAATTGATAATACTTATATTATGACAATTTTTTTGCAACACTTATGCTCAAATTATTATGCTAAAGCTCAAACCTAAAGCTCTGTAATGGAGGCTGTACACTCTCGGCGAGAGCTCTGAGGCGAGAGTCTCGTGGCGAGACTCTCGCAAGCGGCTGGCAGGCGACAGGCGAGACGAGGCGAGTGAAACTATTTACACTTTCAAACTCGGGCGGTCTCGCTGTGTCTCGGCGAGAGTGTACAGCCTTCATTACAGTTTTTCCGTAAACTGAAAGTGAGGTATATAAGGACCGTTCTGCTGTCCTCAAGCTAAAATGCCGTTATGTACAAAAAGTACTTTTTGACTTATGAGCAAAAACGCTGCAGTTTTTCTATGGGCTTGGTACTTAATAACGGCAATATTAATTTTAATAACTCGATGACTATTAAAGCTACAAAAATTATGGTAATACACATCGATAGAGCTTTTTATGATGGCATCAAAATGTCAAAAACGACTAGATGTTGGTTAACGGCATTTAAGCTTGAGAACGGCAGCGTTATGTAGAACGAACAATCTCAGAATATCTCCACGAATTACAAATGCATTTGCAGATATTCCTAAACGCTTTCCTGCAACAAAACATTACCTAATATCTAGAACGTACATAATGTAGATTCAAACATAATTCAAATGGTAGTTAGTCAAGCTGTTTTCGATAGTGTTGCCGTTATAATTGAAGACAAGTGATAGAAGCGGATAACTAACATTTTACAACCTTCGAGTAAATACAATTTCTTCTCATGAAATTGAAACCAATCTTATAACTTCCCTTTTTTATTATCTAGTGTATCTAGGTATGCATCAAATTCACATTTTTTTAATTTTAAATAATGTGGATTTGATGCATAATCGGAACAGATAAAAGCCGAATACAACCAGTCTAAAAACACTGTAACGGTGAGGATTACTAGGTGTTACTCGCACAACAATCGATGCTCGTAATCTGGCGTCGTCGGTGTAATCTTGGTGTAGAGATATTCCTGTGATCATCACAACGCTGGCGGCTTTCCTTTATCTGGGCCTCGTCCTATATTTGCATTGTTCATGCATATTCACTACTAACTGTTGCCCGCGACTTCGTCCGCGTGAACATTTATAAATTATCACGTTTTTATTTTACACTTAATGCACTATCTACAATGGCGGACTTAATGCCATAGGGTATTCTCTACCAGTCAACCATAGGGTGGTAACAGGGACAGAGAAAACAGATGCTTTCTGAGTTGAAAAGGCATAAATATTAACACATTTGGTAAATAACAGTTGATGTAATAGCATTTACTAAATATAATTAAGTACAAATAAAATATCTAATAGACATTTTTACAACATTTTTTGATAACTGCCCGCCTCTTATTAGTCGTAGCGTGATGTTTATAAACTTTCTTAAAGCTACTTTTTTATAAACGCGAAAGTTTATGAGTTTGTTTATTAATTCTTCACGCTGAAATTTTATTTCGAAGCTAACTGATACCCTGGATTTACATTTGGCTGCATTTTACGGCGGGAAAATATCATAATTTGTTTTTAAATCGAGTAACACCGACAAACCAGTGATTTAATAAAACAATATTTCACGTAGTCAATTTTCACGTAGTCACAATATAATATAAGCCTGGTGTTACCTGGAACTAAATTAGGTGGTGTGCTCTATCTATCTGAGTAGCTTCTTACGTGCCCCGCTTAGGCCGTTTGTCCACCGCACGCCGACACCGTCAACGAGATTATTTCGGTCCGATAAAAAGCCACTGTATGACATAGAGTTTAATTTTGCTCTACGCTGCTTACCTTTACAGACGGCGCCAGACCAATGTCGGTACTAAATGAGACCTAGCCTAGATCATAAAGTGGCATTTTATCGTTCCAAAATAATCTCGTTGACAGCGTGTGGTGGACAAACGGCGTTGGACTAGAATATAGGCCGGGAGGTTAATAATTTAATATCGCCGCCAGTGCCATGAATATAAAAGACCCTTGAATTTAAATTCAGAACCCAGAGATTAATAATACACGATTAATTAGTTTCCAAATTATTTCGATAGTGATATAGGTACGTCGTTTGAGAGAAAAAATATTTAAATGTATATTATAAAGTATAAAATACCTTACTTTAACATTAGTTTGAGGGGATGTTTGCCACTTCCTAATTAGTATTGGATAGGCTATCCGTAATTTAACTGACATAATGGACAGAAACTTCATTATTCATATGTCAGGTATATTAAGTGTATACGGTGGGGTTGCCCGGTAGAAACTGCTTCCAGCAGTATGACCGCCATTTCGGACATATTTTTTTATCCTTGTTCTTTTGAAATGGTGACTTTTCTGTTCGAATAATTCTTTATTTATTTATTCATGTACGGCACATATCAGAAAGTCGTGAAACAGGACCTAAGTATTTTTAAAAAAGTAATACTAAGTTAAAAATAACACAACACTTACCAGTAATATTACGTGTAAGGCTAAGAGCAAGTCAGACTCGCGAACGAAGGGTTCCGTTACTTTTGCTATGCAAGGGATAAAAAAATTTAAACGAAGTTTTTGTTCTTAAAAATGTTTTAAAGTTTCGACTCTATAAGTTTCATTCTTTTACTTCAATATTCGATAGTCAATTAGTTCATACGCGAGAAAAACATATATGCAGTCTAAAATAAACACGAAAACAAATTTCAATTAAAATAATTAAAAAGCTTGTACTTGCGCTGAGTTTATTAAATATATGGGCTAAGCTCGTTTTATATGAAAATGTTGAAGTTCTCAAGTACTTACTCGGGAGTGTGAAAAAGTTTAAGTGGTTTGACGGTTGAGTGGAAATAAAAATTCAAGCAATATTAATGTTGCTCATTCGGGATGTTTGTAACAGTTTTGTCGAGGGAATGTGACTCTCGTTTTGTGACGCTGAAGTCTTTCTAGGGTTGTCGTTTAATTATTTTAATTTTCCTGCCTCTTTGTTAGTCTTCACTATCGCGTCCGTTTAAAAACTTTTTTTGTAAAAAGTAGTTTATTCATTTTTCCGCAAGTAGTTAGAAAGTTTCGTATATTAAATACATACTTCCAGAATCTACATAAATAATACAAGTAAAAAAATTTGAATGTCTGTTTGTAACAAAAATATTTTTTACTATTTTCTTATTAATAAAGACACGGAACACTAACTAAAATAAACTTTTTTTTACAATTTTTGAGGTTAGGTTAGTCGCTAACCTAACCTTCTGTCTGTCTGTTTCTTTTGGCTAATCTCAGAAACGGCTAGACCGATTTTGACGGGACTTACACTGGTCATACGGCAGCTTTCATTAATTTCATTTTCTTTTCTCAGACCATTCGTCTTCGTTTAGGTGTGGTGGAAGGACAAATATTTCTCTGAGTTATTTTTATTTTATTTTATAATATTTAGAGGGCAAGCGAGCAGACGGGTCACCTGATGGAAAGCAACTGCCGTCACCCATGGACACTCGTAATATCCGAAGAGCCGCAAGTGCGTTGCCGACCTTTATGAGGGAACAGGGATAGAGGGATTAGGGAAGTTGGGTCACTGGACGAACAGAGCACAATGCCGTTTCACGCCAGTTTTCTGTCCTCACAGATATCACACAGGTCGAGCCGGCCCATTCGTGCCGTAGCATGGCTCTCCCAAGGCAATGAGCATACGAATTATGTACTTGAGATCGTATAATGTCTCATACGTACACGCCTTCACTCGGGTTTGAACCTGCATCTTCTCGAATGCGAACCAAAGTGTTACCCACTACGCTATGGACGCACTATTATAGTTTGGACTGCCGACTGAAATATGACACCAATTAGCTATTTAGTGCAATCAGGGAAGTTGATACATATGAAGAGTAATCTGATGAAATTTTCTTTTAATGTCTTGAAACCTCACCGTTACTATTGGGCACAAGGAACTGGTCCGATAGTAATAAATTTTAAGGTTATATCTATTCTATTCAAATATTACACTCTTTTGCTCTGGCCTGCAATTCTGTCAAATAGTCCAGAGTTAATGATGTCCTTTAGAGTATGAAAAGTTATTGTCACCATGATTTTTTCTGAAAGATTTGTATTTTATGATTTTTTTTGAAGAGTGTTGTACAAAACTCTCGAATTCTCAGACAGGTGCATGTTCGAGGCTTTTGGCTTTGCCTTCACAACCAAAAAAACATTATATTAATGCATCAAAGATAATCTTCATGAAAAATATGTGTATTATGTATATATATGTACTCTATACAAATAAATTAAAAAAACAAACAAAACATAGTGTGACTATTATGCACGTAACAATAGATGCAACAAACACGACGATACAACAAACAAGCACGTAAAAATAATGGATGCAACAAAAGCTGTCTGTAAAATTAGAGTTACTAATTGGCTACTACAAATGGATTACGAGAACACCGAAAAACTTATTTTAATTCTGGAATAAAACCAATCTGTCTTCACACTTATACACCACTCATACACTAGCACAACTATCAAACACACAGACACACATTAACACACACATTCACACTCACCCACACACACATTAACATACATTACACAGTAACATATAAACAACAACTGTGTAAGCTCTATGTTTAAGGTTGGGCCCTGGTGTCCTGAAGGTGTACAGGCTTTGCCCAGTTTAGGCACCAGTCTCCCACAATAATCTAAGATAACTATAATAGTCTAAGTCCAACATTGTAACCATACTCGTTTGTGGTGAGAAAATAAATGATTTATTTATAAAAAAAAAATATTAAAAATTTGAATTTCGACTTAGGCGGGTTTTTAAAAAATATTTTAAATTACGTTTACAGGTATTGTTTATTTGTTTTTTTTTAATTGATTCATTATTTGTATCTGATTGATATTGAATTGAGTATTAAAGACTGATTGTTGAAATTATGATAAATATTTTGAGCAAAGACGATAAGATATGTGTAGCAAAAAAACGAAAACCCGGGATTTGAAAATTGAGTTTGGGTTTCGGTGCCCTAAATGTTAGCCATGACAGTCTTAGTCCGTAGACTATGAGTATGACAGGAGACGACAAGAAACTTTCCTTCTTTTACACTTTTAGAGCTTCCGTAGTCTAATGGGTAAGACATTTGGTTCGCACTCGAGAGGGTGCAGGTTCGATGTCCGGTGGAGGCGTGTACCAATGAGACATTTTCCGATCTCAAGCACATAATACGGATGCTCGTTACAGTAGCCATGCTTCGGCACGAATGGGCCGGCTCGACCGAAGTGATACCACGGCCTTACAGAAAACTGGCGTTGTGCTGTGTTTCTTTCAGTGAGTGAGTTTACCGGTCTTCCAATTTCCTAATCCCTTACCCCTATTCCCATTCCTTATTCCCTCATGGAGGTCGACAACGCACTTGCGACTCTGCGGATGTCGCGAGTGTCTATAGGCGCCGGCAGTTACTTTAGTAGCCCGTCCGCTCGGTTAACCCCTAAATGTCATAAAAGAAAACACATACATGATAAATGCCATTGTAGTTTATCACCAAAGTGTCCGTATATAAATAGTACTTTTATTATATAAATGGTACATTTAAGAGTTATTATTCGGTAAGCGGACGTCGTGTTCGTATTAAGTATATCAAAAAGGCTTTCGGAGTTGTAATGCACGGGACTACCGACGACCTTCAAAGGACGACGGCTTCCAGGACCTAAAGTACTGGAAGCGATTTAAAAAACTCGATCTGAATCAGTGGCTTTACCTTTTGAAGCAAAATAATTTGTCGATAGCGACTACGTAAATTTTTAGTACGGCAAATTTGCAGCGCCTCTTGCGGTCACTTGCGGAACTAAAATTGCTATACTAAAAATTACGTAGCCGCTGTCGAGTATCGACGAAAACTATTGCTTCAAACTCATGTTAGAGCTATAGAGCTATTAATGTATTAGATATTGGAACCTGTTCCATCGCAAAAACTTTCTTAAACCTTTGTTAAGTTTTGTACCTTTTGTCAACTCATTGTTAAGATTTACATTGAGTCAGTGCTGCTGCCGAGAACTGACTCCTACTTACATGCAGTCAGTCAGTAGTAAGGGCGAATGAACAGCTTTACTGACTTCATATACTACCGCCTACTCCTATGTTTCTTCTGAACTTTGTTGCGGGGCCCAGATTTAGCTGGTCCCTCAGAACATATCAAAGGGTTTTCGTGGTTAGTTACCACTGATGATCATGACGACACAGGAATTGCGGTGGTGGAAATGTGTAGTCACAGAAAACAAATCAGATTGAAGTCTTTCTTTTTATTAATGTCATTTATCCACAGTGCGCTTTTCGCGTAACTTTCTGCCTCGTATAGTAAAACTCTGGAATGAACTATCACCAACAGTATTTCCGGACCGCTACGGCTTGCAAACCTTCAAGAAGTGTGGTCCAATTTAAAAGGCTGCCAATGCACCTGCAACCCTACTGATGTTGCCAGCGTCTATGGGCGGTGGAATTTGCTTTACATCAGGTAACCCGTTAATTCGTTTACCTCATTTTATAAAAAAAACTGACATTTGTCGATCTACCACATACACTATCCTGCTAAACAAACCTTTTCACTATAGTCGGGGAGGTGAGAGTGCTATTTTTTTTAGTAACTCGAGCATCGTAGAGACCTAGTACGTTTAGTTAAAATGGAGAATAAAATTATTAGGGGATTTGTTATTTTAGCGGTGGGATAAGAAGCTACAGCGATTTTAAGGTAAAAAAATGAAAATTCTTATTTTTTTTAAATATAACATTTATTACACGATTTTATTACATAAAATATCTAGGAAGTTCGGTTACGAAAAAATGACGCTTCATTGTTCTAGGTTATTACAGGCTTACCTTACATTTAAATCATTAGTTACTTTATGTGAAAGTGTTCTTTGGCGTATTTTTATCTTAATTCAATGATATTTCCGTACTTACAAATAACTTTTTAAGAAGCGAATTAACTAAGGATTCTGATATTTATTCCATGATAATCAGAGAAGTGTAGAAAGCCTACACTAGCTTAATTCTAAATTCCTATCTTGGGCTTTCCTACTACAACGTGCAGGTATAAAATCAATAAGGCTCTTCCGTCGAACATAGATCTATCTACCGGTATGACGTAATCGGGGTAGGCGCGGGTCACGGGTAGGGACTGGGGGAGAAGAAGGGGGGGTGAAGAAAAAGTACAAAGCCTCACCCACATACCTACGGTACTCGATCACTGGAACAGGACCGGCACACACTGAGACGAGAGTGTGAACTGACCTAGACGCGACGGGTATTTCTTATTGAATTTAAAAATTGAGGGTACTATTAATAGTAGTGTCGTAGCTAAACTAATTTTGTTAATGTGAAAGTGTGGTTGTTTGTATGTTTGTCCTTCCCTTTATACCCTAAGGAAGCAACAAATTGACTTGACTTTTGGTTTAAGTCTATAGTTGAAAGGATGAGGAGTAAAATTTAACGCTAGTCTATCCACACTTTATTTGACAGATGGATAACCTATGAGAAACTTTATTAGTCAGCGATGAAACTGGTCATTAAACATGCTTAAACTTATATCTAAATAAAATTATGAACAAGAAAATGTTATATCAAATGTTAAATTTGATTTAAAGTCAGCTGCCAGATGATGCGGACCAGCAATTCGGCCGTATTATGTCAAACCCAGATCATGACATGCAATTGACAAATTGCGACCTAATGACGCGGACGTTGGTCTGTCCACTGGTTAGGAATCAATTTTCTCGATATACATGTAATATATTTTAGTACAGTAACTTATCTTAAATATAATAAATCAATAGTTTAGAAACACTAAAACCACGCGTTTATTCGTAAACGCAAAAGAAAAAAATAAGTTACGGGATCTTTCAAGCTGTCTCTATTTCTAGACTGGAGTGTAAACTTTTAATTCTAATATTTGATTGTAAACGCGTGGGGCGCTTGAACGGGAAAGAGTTTCTTGTAAACAAATACACGTTCAAGAACTCTACATTTTGCCTTTGTTGACTGGTACTTTAAATAGATTGTTTAATGGAGAGCCTTCTAAACTAGTGTCCGCACTTCGTTTCGCAAAAGTTTGCATATCACGCGGGAACCGTACATTTTTCCGGGATAAAAAGTATCCTATGTGTTGCCTAGGCTGAATAGCTATTAAACAAAAAAAGATTTATTCTAAGGCGTCCAGTAGTTCCTGAGATTAGCACGTACAAACAAACAGACAACTTTTTTTTTGTCGGTACGTGTTCTTTTACTGTTATTAATTGATTATTTTGTTAAAATATTAAATGTACAGACACTCCAATTTTACTGTTTTATTATGTGTATAGATTACTGTACCTACATTTTTCCCTCCTTCAGCAAGTTGAATCTTCGTAAAGTTTTTCTCGTTTATAAAGTTTTAACGATCGACTGTTAATCATCGGTTTGAGGGGAAATTGCTGGTTAATAATAAATCAACCGGTTTAAGCTAAAACGTTCTTGGAAAGGTTGAAACTTTTATATCTTTTAGAGAAATGAGTTTTTAATAATTATTTATGAATTTTGTATTTGCTGTATAATTTTTATAACGTGTACACTGTACTCCTAACTCAAAAACTTATTGAATATCATTAGTGTTAATTTAAAATTTTATTTATTATTATTTTGTATGACTTGGTGATCGGTCATTGGTCTGGTGTTTTTTAATAAGACCGAGGCCAATTTGGCTCATCGCTGAATCAATTCTGACTGCTGTATTATAATAATTTTAAACAATTCATTTGTTACAATTGTTATGTGATTTTTTTTTAATATTTATGGACGCTTTCCACCACGTCAGTTTGGCCCCGTGCTAAGTACCGAGGGACTTGTGTTACGGGTACCAGACAACGGAAATGTATTTAATACTTTTATACTATACACATATTTAAGATTTTTATTATATTATACACATATTTAGTACACGTCCAAGACCCAGGAACATTGAAAAACTTTGCTCCGTCGCCGGGATTCGAACCCGCGACCCCCGGCTTAAGCTACCGACGCGCTTACCGACTGAGCCACAGAGGTCGTCGTGATTACTTTTACATAACAGTTATTACTCAAGTTCTTACATAACATCTATTTATATCTATATAAGTAAATGTTATTTTTAACTCGTGTTATATTATACTCTAGTATAATCGGATTGTATTGACACAGGTTGGCGGACTAAGCCCTGAGCGGGCGGGGGCGGTGCGGGGCGGTGCGGGGGCGGGCGGCAAGTGTCACAGGAAAGTCTACAGGAATTTTATAAATTGCTCCACAGCAACAGTCTTAACATATTAGAGATAGTTCACATTTGTTGTGAGTTAAGATGCGTTTTTATTTTTTAACCGACTTTCAAAATTTGATCATTGATAAGATACCAAAAACAAGACTATTCTCAAATAATGCTTATAAAATATGTGTAAAAATTTACAATAGAATAGCTGATTGTACTCATATGATAATAGTGTAATTAACTGAAATTAAGAATATTTGAGCGTCGTTAATAAAGGAAAAATATGCGCACTATTTTATAAAATGTAACACATCTAATGTAACCATATTTTCACTGAATAAATCATGGTTACTGATTGAAAATGCCACCTTTTTAATGAACCACTTGGACGTTCGAACGTCGTGTTACAATGTTATAGTTCTTATTCATAATCGGCGTATACTGACGATGATACGCGAGCACGATTGTGTTGAGGGCAAACTCACCTCTGCTCGTCGAAATTCGTATGTTTGCCCTTGATCAACTCGTTGAAAAGGTGCTAAAAATGATTGTGTGAAGGCTTGCACGTTGCCGTTTAGCGATCGACGATCATCGCCGATTGGATACAGCCTGCATAACGTCGCTGCGAGTGCCAAGTTCCATATGTGATTTTGGTCATGTTGTGGAAAACAACAAAAAACATGTTATTTGATTGAAAATAAAAAAAAACAAAATTATTGATACCACAACATGATATATTAGAAAAATGGTTTTATCAAAATGTGCAGAACGAAACTGAGATTATCTTTAGCGAAAAAACGAAAAATCAATAAAAAACTCTATGGAATTTGGCACTCGCAGTGACGATAAGCTAACTAGTAACTTCATAGCCAGATGGCAGACCTAATTTCATAGCGTTATGTCAAAGTCAAACCCAACCAACAGATGACGGGTAATATAGAATTGACATATTCAGAACTACAACTATATTGTGCCAGTGTATTATACCTACAGGCTACGATTAATAAGAAACTTCGACGACCTCTGTGCCTCAGTTGGTAAGCGCGTTGGTAGCTTAAGCCTGGGGTCGCGGGTTCGGATCCCGCCGACAGAGCAAGTTTATCAATGTTCCTGGGTCTTGGATGTGTATTAAATATGGGTATCATATAATAAAAATCTTAAATATGTGTATAGTATAAAAGTATTAAATATATCTCCGTTGTCTGGTACCTGTAACACAAGTCCCTCGTGTACTTAGCACGGGGCCAGACTGACGTGGTGTGAAGCGTCTATAGATATTATTACATTATATTATTATTAAACTAAGCGAGAACCCTTTAATAACCTCCCATTTTATGACCGGCTATGGCGTCACGTGGTGCCCTAGCGTCCACAGCTAAGAGTTACGACTGACCAGCCGTAACAGTTTAACGTCCCTCCAATCTCGTAAGAATAACGTTTATGTGTAATCAATAACGCTAATCGCTTGGCGAGACTATCGTTAAATATTATTGCTGAATCATATACCTAAATAGTAAATTAAGTCTGGACGCACATTATCCGAATTGCTGATCGGAAAAATTAGGAGTTTTTACCCGACTGCGCCAGAAGGAGTTTGTTTTTCGAGAGTATGTACGTATAATTGCTTGGCACGCTCTGCAGCCTAAGCGGCTTGATGGATTTTAACGTATGAGGTATCGTTATATCCGTTTTGATAGCGCAAGTGACACAAGTGGGTACATTAAAAGATTAAATTGTCAAAATTGTGAGGTTTCAAAATTTTTTTTCGCTGTAGGTCGAGTAGGGTAACAAAACGAAAGACTCTAAATAGACATTCTGGAAATACCTATACATAACTTGATGTTTAAATTGCAACGGTTCTTGCAGTCGGCTTTGCTGTTTTTGGACATTTAGCTTGTTTTAAACTAATAACACTTTGGGGTGTGTATGGTTTATGTGTCTCTTATATAGATAGATGTGTTATAGAATGTAAAAGTAGCTACGCTGAAAGCGAAAACGAATTTTTTTGTTTGACCTTTCAGTATTAACACTTACTTCTAAATACCCTGTAAAATTCACAGTGAACCTAGCAGCATTAAATGATATAGTTTTTATGGGAACATATAAAAGCTGCCCATACAAACCACAAATCGTTCAGTGTTTCTGCATTCACACAAAACTTCATAATATAACTTATAAGGGGTACACACAGCCTAAACTCACTTTTTTGCGTTGTAGACCGACACTTATATTAATACAACTTATATAATTAATTGAGTTACGCTTGAAACTCTAAAAGCTTTTGAAATATAATATTAATACCACTTCAAATAAATGCTTCAAACAGAAACTCCTTTTAAAAATTTGTAATGATGGTGATAATGATGGTTAGGTTAAAATATTAAAAAGTTATTTTCGTCCTGTCTGATTTACATTAGGAAAATTATATTAAATCTAACCTTGACTGGCTGGACACAGAAACCTCAATGTCAATCCATCCACAAGTTGAATTATTTTTAACAAGGTCGAAGTTATTTTTAATGTTTAAAAGCTTTTGTACTTATCAAAGCTTGCAAACTCAGAGAATACTAGCTGTTGCTTGCGGCGTCGCTCGCGTGGAATTCGAAAGCCGCGTAAAAACCACTTACTGGCGCCGTTGTAGTACATGCTGTGGTACCAAAGATGGCAGTGTAAGTGAAAAAATATTTTCCCTTTTTTTCTGCCTTTCTCTTGAAAGTTTTCCATAATTTTGTTTGCTATAGCTGTTGCCCGCGGCTCAAGGCATAAAAAAACTGTCAGTTTACCCTATCTGTTATTTTGTGTATTCTTCGGTCGCCAGTCGCCATGCTAGGCCAACAGATCTGCATTCTTGTTTGACTGACAAGATATCGATTAGTAGATGATTCCCGCAACTTTGTTGCGCCGAAATTCGTTTATCGCGCGGAAACCGTACATTTATCCAGGATAAAAAGTATCCCATGTCCTTCCCCTGGACCCAAAGTATATCCATACCAAATTTCAGCAAAATCGGTTTAGCGTTTTGGACGGGATGAGGTAACAGACAGACAGACGCACTATCGCGTTTATAATATTATTTTAGGTATTTTCAGAATTATTAATCAAAATCTTCCATTTAGTTTATCAAGCAATGTTTTTCCAAATTTTGGATCAGATCGGACCACAGAATCTCGTTCTCCCATACCAACTTTAACCCCCCTTTTTACCCCCTTAGGAGACGAGTTTCGAAAAATCCCTTCTTATTAGTCACCATTGTCGTACGGAGAAAACTCCCCCCAAATGTCATGTTTCTACGATCAGTGATTTAGACTGTACGTTGATTCCTAATCGCATATATGTAGTGTCGAACAAGTTGGACACAGAGTCGATAAATAAAACAACTTCACTATCACTGTCTGGCCACCGTCTCGGACCGTGGTCTGTACAGGGGGGCTATTATGACCATTACAAACCTGCATGGTTCCAGGCAATTCAATATACGGCCAATAATTGCCGTGTTCTTTTTTCGTATTACAACGTCTTATTAGAATAATAACTGAATTAATACTAGTTTGGTTGTCTATGAGTGGATTTTAAACTTGTTAGTGACATTAGGGAACGTCAAACTTTTCTTATTTAGTGTCACGTGACTGATGACTGGCTGGGACTTGGCTGGGAATAAGAGGTCATAATAACCCTTAATATATGAATAATAGCAAACTGGGCACGCCATAATATCCCCACTCTATGGTAACACCAATGTCATTTTAGTACAAGCCACACCTCTTCCGAGTACCGGAGTCAATATCATTTATTATGAAGCTCAGTAAGTCAATACACTACAATATAGTTCAAGGCAAAGGATAATAATCTATCTATAAAATGATATAGGCAGAGTGTAATTGTCTTAAAGCCTGTATTTTGGGCGAAATTAATAATCTCGCCTATAATACACCTTTATCAAAGACCGAGACAATAGGGAATATGCATGATTTTTTATTATATAATTAAACAAATTTTACGTTATTGAAAAACGATGTAGTCATTCAGTTTTTTGATAAAATTGAAAACAACAAAGTTACAAGCCTTTAAAGTAGTCAGTTAGAAAGAGATATCCGATATTAATTGTGACGTCAAATTCCAT
>JAOTAV010062535.1:0-14548 GCA_026546445.1 Cyclargus thomasi | reverse complement strand
TCTACCTTCGGAGACTACGAACTCGCTATTTTACCTATGACTTGTAGGTTTCTGTCTTTGATAGCCATTTTAGTGTTAGGGTAAAGGACATATTAGGATACTTATCATCCCGCAAAAGTGTACGGTTCCCGCGTGATTAACAATTGGCTAAAAGAGCTACGGGCATCATCTAGTCATCTAGTAAACGATGAACAGACCAAGATTATTAATGCATGAACATAGAAAACGTGGGATTAAGGAAAAATTCAGGAAGCTTCGTTAAAGCCAAACGTTTGTGACAAGTGTCTGTAATTGTTTTGTAAAAATATGATTTTATTTTCGCCTTGGACATATCCCAAATGTAATTTGCAAGATCTCGTAATCGCCTGCAATCTTTAGCGGCTTAAACCTAAAAATACACATTTTAAATTGTCATTTTGTAAAATATCTTGCTTAATATCATAAATTCTATCAGTGCCGTAACTATACCGTTCGAGGCCCGTGGCAAATTCGTTTTCGTTCCACTATGTCAATCCAATAAAATAACACGTGAAGCGATTATTGTAAAAAATAATCGCTTGCCACTTGTCTAGGGGGGCTGATCGGGGGCCCATACTAAGCCATTACTAATATACCATGTTTCGAAAACTTCGATAGCGCGATGCAGGATTATCACGCTTTATCTGGGTGTATCGCCACAATCTTTTGACTCGTGGTAGATCATAATACCGTCTGATGCAACTTATAATATTCTAGGTAGTAACTGTACATACAAGCGCCAATTATATAAGATTATTAGCACGTCGTTGTGAAGTTCGATGCCCTCTAGAATTATTTTTACGGTGTACTTACACGAGTAGGTACTATAGTATGTATGTATAGATTTATGTATAGTATGACTAGTATGATTATATTACTAGTTGATGCCAGAGACTTCGTTGCGCAAAAATTTGTATATCACGAAAGACCGTACATTTTCCCAGGATAAAAAGTAATAATATCTATGTGCGCTTCACACCACGTCAGTCTGGTCCCGTGCTAAGTACCTGATGGACTTGTGTTACCAGATAACGAAAATATATTTAATACTTTTATACTATACGCATATCGAGGATTTTTTATTATATAATACACATATTTAATACACGTCCAAGACACAGGAACATTGAAAAACTTTTGTTCCGTTTTGTCGGCGGGATTCGAATTGGCGACCCCCGGCGTGATCTACCAAGGTGCTCAACCACTGCGCCACAGAGGAGACTTAATAGCTATTAAGTAAATAAGTAAAAAAAGATTTATTCGTATATTTTTGCTCATGCTTATATAAAGTGCAAATAGTTCTTACATTTCCTACCATGACAATTGTGTGTAAATGTCATAACTTATAAAATAAATTAATCAAACTAATTTTTTTTATTGATATTCAGGTCAATATAATAAATACATCATTACATATGTCAAGTATTGATTAAATATAAATATTAAATGTACACGTCAATGATTGTTCAAAACATGC
Organism: Cyclargus thomasi; assembly: GCA_026546445.1. NCBI lineage: Eukaryota > Metazoa > Arthropoda > Insecta > Lepidoptera > Lycaenidae > Cyclargus > Cyclargus thomasi. The sequence continues at coordinate 13,053 of JAOTAV010062535.1, read as the reverse complement.
TATTAATTAGGATTAAATAAGAACATAAGTTTAATTATACAATTTACATAGTTGATTTAAAAAAAGCTTTGTTTTGTGTGTAATTTGTAGTCATTCACATTGTAAAAACAATTTTCTAAGATTGGTTTATGCACCCAAAGACTTTAATGAATAATCAACTTGTTACATAATCGAGGGTACAACTTTCCTAAGTAGATCTATCTGTAAGTTTCTTTATCCGTGTCTGCCTGAAGAACATTATCTCTAATAGATTAAACTTAATCTACTACTTAAGTAGAAAATATTTTGATATAAGATAACATCATTAGGTAAGACAATAATAAACAAAACAAACTAATAAGACTACTGTTGCCAGGTGATTAACACACGATAAGATATACGAGTATTGTGAATAGACATACAATTATCTATATCCGTCCACAGACAAACATTATCACACATTATATTATGCAAACTAGACTGTCCTCTTGACTACATAATTAATTTTTTTTTAAACCGTATAAAAAATCAATTAATTTGTTTCTAGCTAGTAAGTAAGACGAAACCTATATAAATATAGTTAGAGATAAAATTGGATTGGATTTTTACAAAATAATGTGGGGGTGCTAAGGAAGAGTAATAGAACTTTATCTGTCTGTTAGTACGCGCTAATCTCAGGAACTACTCCACGGATTTGAATAAATCTTTTTTTGTTCATTAGCTATTAAATCTGGGCAACATATACGATACTTCTTGTGTGTGATGTACAAATTTTGCGCAACGAAGTTGCGGGCACCAACTAGTAATTCAATAATTAAATAAATTTAAATCAAGACGGTCCATAACAAATCTTTTAAAGAACTTAGAAACAGAAATTAATGTATTTCCTTGAATATATAATAGAAACCACAAAACAGTAGAATGAGCAACTCATGGTAACAAGATTCATTAAACAAAGGGAAAGGTATTTACACGGTAGCCGTTGCTAACGTTTTTGTCGACTGCCGAGGAAGATTTATTATGTTTTTCTCGCGTATGTTGTTATTAAATTGCTCCTGCCTAACCGTAACGACCTCTTGCTTCAACCATTGGTCATACATGGCGATTTGATGCCCTCAATCTGTTGCCACGTGTAGCTACTAAAAATGGAATCAAATCACCTAAGTCTATAGTTAATCCAAAAAAGATAATGCGATACTGATCTCCTTGTATCACCCCGCATATGGTGTATCCATTTGAACACGAAACTCATAATAGATGAATCAAATGCACACGATGAACATAAATGGTCTGATAAGCTTACACGTGTTTTTCGCAAGCGTTTCAATTGAGAAATTATTTCATACAGTACGTGAATGAATTCAAAAGGCTCCTTCGTGTTCCTCCACTGCTATTTTCGATCGATCGTTGACTTATTGGAAAGTAATAGTAAAATATTACCCGGTACCCGTCCGATTATACCAGAGATTTTGTATTTGCTCTATCACAATTATAATCCCTTAAATAATATCATAATCAAAAGTTTGTCTCAATACAAGTTTAACTTAGCATGGGATTAGATGACGTTTGTATGTATAATTACAGAATTTAAATATTATATAGGAGGCTTGAAGATATTTTTATTTCAGTTAGATCTATTACTAATTGGAAGAGCATTTGTCAAATCTATGCCAGGGTTCATCCAGATTTCTAAGTCCTTGCGTCAGTTCCTCTCATTGCGTCAGATATTGCGAACTCCCATGAGGACGACGTGTACCCTGGCACGTATCTGATACGCTTAGTCGGTCATATGACCATATTTACCGATACGTCGATCACATACGATTAACTTTCTTTGACAGACGTGACGATTATCGCTAGCGAAGAACTTGAGTATTTAGATGTGATTTAATTGGTATCAGTGTTTTTAATTATTTGGCCTAAGGTAATTAATATTTAAATAGACTAGGCTACTTCATGTTAAAATGAAACTGCTGCTGAAAGCCATACATAAGCTACATTAAAGATTAGTTTAAGTGTAGCCTAGTCTATGTTCCTTGATTGTGTCCGATGGGGAGACCGTTACGGTTCATAGTTTACAAAACCAAAATGCTTATTTCTTTTCCAAAGATAGTCAAATTGGTAATTATTGCTCAATATTTGAAACCCTGAAACTTGACTACACAATGGACACTCAAACGTCGAAGCTTGTCTGTTTCATTCACCTTGGCTCCAATCACAAGTCTATCAGCCTTTTGCACTTCCATCTAGTTATCTGATGACGTGATAGCTTCACGGAGCTCGCACGTGACATCTCCCCAACAGATGAAATGGGGACGATCTGTGACTCATAGAAAACAATATGATTATTGGCAATGTTTTCTAGATCATCTAACATGGTAATGTCAGATGATTCGTTGATAGCTTCATATTTTTGAGGTTGTTCATACAATGTTAGCTAAGTACGTTCAGTCAAGTGTTTAATACTTGATCCATAGACGTTCGATAGTAACAAGTTATTGGTGACAAGATTTTTTTTTTATCTTATGGGCTCAATAGTATTAAGTTTGTTTAGATATTTATTTGTCAAAATCATAATCATCATTACATAGATAGGTTAATCAATTAGGATACTAAAATTAAAATAGGATTAGTACATGTCAGTATGTAGAAAATTAAAAACCTAAATAATTATAAAAATAAAAATAGATAAGGTTTTATGTTCAACTAATCGTTAAGATATGTTTCGTGTATAGATTTAACAATACTCATAATAAACTTTTATGGATTAAAATTTTAAATTTTAGTTCCCTGTTATTATGATACATCAGGATTGTGCGAACAATTGACGAAACTATGAAAATATTGCAATGCACTTCAAGTACCATTTTCGCAATAACTATAAATAGTATCTTGCTATACGTAGAAATATGTTTATGCTCCAGGGTTTTTTCCAAGCTTTAAATTGAAAACTTTGACGTCAATGAAATAAAAAAGAAAGGCAGTGCCGCGCCGGCGCCGACGCATGCGCCTACCCGATCGGAAATTCTGATTTCATGTCATTTCCGGTTCACTCGGGTGCTTTTGGGATTTACCGTTTTTAAGTTTAAAGTATTTTTGATAATTGTGTATCATACGTTCTTTAAAAAAAATGCGATTTCTATACAAGTCATCTTGATTTTTTAAATTCCATTTCGATGCCTTACTGCCTCAAACTCGTATTTTAAAAATGGCTACATTTCAGGAAACGAAAAAAAAACTGATTATAATTTTTTTCCTTGTAATTGTACAAAACTGGATATGAAGTTATTTGATAAGCAAATTGTACCTATCAAATAACCTCATATTTAGTTTTGTACAATTACTAGGAAAAAAAATGTAACCAGTTTCTTTTGTTAAATGAAATTTAGCAATTTTTAAGATACGAGGTTGAGGCAGTAATGGTTCGACTTAGTAAACTAACGGTCACCCCTCCAAAGGATTGGTAATTTAGCATGTATATAATTTGGTGTGAATCATTAGGATTTGATGATGATTGATGAATGCGAAGGCCCGAGGCAAACACCGAGGTCCAGACTGCAAGTGGTCATTACAGACTGATTGCTACATCTGACGTTTATTTTTTTTACAAGTGCTAATTGAACACGCGAAGGCTTACCGGCGATAAGGCCAAAAACGGTCGATTTATGTGACTTCGGTCCCCTTTTACAGAACTCATGGTTTCTTTTAACTGTACATCGCATTTAAATTGATGACTATCTGTAATTAATAGCTTTGAAAAAGTCCATTAATTAAGTTATCATGTTTTATAATCAACTTTAAAGAATTCGAAACGTTTGCGTTCCACTTATAGTCTAGCTATTATAGGTATTTATTTCACGAGTATTTATTTTGACAAACCAAAACAAACACACAACAAAACAAAAGACTGTAGTAAAATATGTTGCTACATATTTTACTACAGTCTTATGTTTTGCGTGATAGACTACAATTGGATTTCATGATTTTGATACTTGATCATGAGTATTATTACGTTTATGATATTTTCCTATATAAGACATTATATGTTATTTATATAAATAAATTATATTTTTGTGTGATACCATCTAATATTTTTTTATTTAGAAGGTTTTTTCTAGATTCAACTTAATATGGCTACAAAAAGTCTCTGCGGAATAGGTTTTTTTTTTAATAATTTAATTCTACTTATCAATATCACAACGCTACAGAAATCTAACTGGTTTCATAAAACCAGAAACGCTCGTAAAGATGTCACATAAACTTTCGATTGCTAGCACATTGCGAATGGTTTGCACACGGAGGCGTGTGACATTGTGACGCGTGACCCTGTGACGCAGCGTGACGCAAGCCGCAGCTGCGCCGCGACGTCACAACTATAGTTAGCGAAAACCGTCGTTGTTTTGGGTTAGTAGTTGCATATAAACGTACATATTAACGCAATAATTCAAGTAACATTAATCGTAAATCAAATTAAAAATTTTTAATCACAGAGTAATTAGATGACCTGTTCACCAGAGATACTTGAAGAAACATCAATTTAAAATCCTCATTAAACAGTTGTTTTCTCAAAAAACGCCTCTAGATGTCTAAACCTCATTTTTTAGCAATATTTACCGTGTTTTTATGGCACGCGCAAGTCTCTTATGCGCAAACTCACGTAATCTTAATGGCAACGCCAACTATATTTGCTTACAACTTGACAGGTAAAACCAATTATAAACATTTTTTGTTGACGTTGTCATGACAACGCTTGTGTTTAACACGCGCATGAGAGACTTTGCGCGCGCATGCACCCATGCAAAAACGCTAGCGAACACGGCCATCATCTCCCTAATAGGTCTTGGTTGGATATGGATAGACCTATTGATATGAGTGAATAGAAATAGCCAGTAAACAGATGGACTTATTATTTAGATTATCAAGACACACTTAGAACTATTTAGCGCACATAAATCAATTCCCCACTAATTTCCTTACTTCTTATTCTTGCATATAATATGTAATACATATAAGAAGTCAACGATTCACATGCTCATATGTCATATATGAACATGTGACTTTTTTAAAATCTAAATAAATTGCATAACGATGTAATAAACATGTTTTGAACCTCGCGTAACGGTCGCGCGTCATCGGCGAAAAGTCTCCAAGGCCATTACTGTCAAACGTATTACCGGAGGATATGAGAACATTTTGCGCTTCCGATCTTTAATAGCTTTTATATAGGGTCTATATGTTAAGATACTTCCTCATTGGAGAATATTCGGTAGCGTTTAGTTCTCGAAGATTCGAAGATTCTTGTAAGTGATCATGCAGCGTCCAAAGACATCATTACGTGGACTACCGTTCGACACAAACTGCATTCACATTCCGCAGAATGGTCCAGAACAGTTCACTACTTCCGTTGATAGTACTTTAAATTCTACTTTATACAGTTTAGTAACAAACAGTTATAAATTAAAGCATTTTAACCGAATACGCAATCAATTAACTTCCTTCTACACTACGTTGGTACGCAAGTTGAAGTCACTACGGAATCTTCAAATTTTATTCTTTTGCAAGATATTAAACTATTCTGAATATTATTTCATTTACGATTCTTCGACACCTCTATCATTTCAGAATCCTCCTTTGATAACATAAGGTAGTAAATCTTTAAATAATTGACATATGATCAAGTATCTTTCTGACGCATTCATAGGACCATATTGAGTTGCTGTCAAACAACTGGCCTGGTGCCACACGCACACACGAGCTATATATACCACACGGTAGGTCACGAGTTCATATCCCATGAAGGATGAGCAAACAAACATCTGTCTGACAATCTGCATAATTGAAATACCTGGGCGGAAGTCCCAGTAGATATATGTTAGGTACACACAGAAGCATTTAATCTGTATAAAAGTATTCCATTAACAAAACTAGCCAATACCATAGACCAATTATTTTATTTTATTTATTAATTTCAATACCATACGTGTTTACCTATCAAAACGAAACGTGATTGACACGACCAACATCCGAAAAAACTCTCTCTTTTATAATTTTAATAGTATATAACTTAACGGATAGCAACTGGTATATAAAATAAATTAAAAGAAAAATTATCAGAACATTGTGTTTTTACAAAAAATAACAATTGCGGTCAAACTAAGCTACCTTGGGGCACTCCTTAGTTAATTAGAAAATATTGTTATTTTAAGTGCATCAAATGAAATTACTTTTTATAGCAACAATATAATACAGGTTTTGTGTACACAGATGTATTCGATGACAGGTGTTGCAAATTGCCTACAAGTGCAATCGTCTGGTTTTGTATCGGACATTAATCTTTGATAAAATATTATAGAGGCAGCAGCCCCTCTATTTCAATATATTGATGCCAAGAGGCAATAATAGGGTGTGTTTGAGTTCACTGTGAAAGTAGCGCTTAGAGAATAACTTTTCTACAACTTTTGTCATATTATGGACAAACTCATGACGTGTAAGTCAATTAAAATTTTTTGAGTACAACTCAAAGGACTTTTTTGATTGTCTGACTGAATTAGTGATCTATCAATGCAAAACCCAAGTCACATGACGAATCGGTCATGCCGTAGATATTATGACGTAATAAATTCCACCCCTAAGGGAGTAAATAGGGTATAAAAGTTTAAAAAATACTTCTTAACGTGTGCGGGGCTGTGGGCAAAAGCTAGTTAAATTATAATTATACAAGTTTGCTTTATACGTATCATTATCCAGGAATATCTTTATTTCTATAGGTTGTTGTGTGTGTGAAAACGCAGGATTAATTTAACTCTCGTTAAGCACAGGTTTTATATAGTATATTAGTTACAGCTGTACTGTTACTAGTCCAGACTGGTAATTTGATATAGCTAGTGATAAAATCGTACATAAATTGCAAGTTTAAATACATACCGTCTTACATTAAACTCCAAGATGTGACGTTGTTGATATTATTATCTTTGTCTGTTTTCTGTTGCGGTATTTTATAGTTTTCTTTAGTATTTTGTTTTTTATTTACTGTTTAATAGGTGAATCAAATTGATAATTATATAAAACCACACATTACTAAGAGTGTCGTTGTGTTTAATGTTTATAGTAATAAGTATATAAGTACGGACAAAACACGGCCCCCAGTGATCGCCCTGCCATGCGAAAGATCTCATAGTTGCTCCTCCATTACTCTTTTAAACGTGTGCTTGTAAAAAAGGGCTTAACATGTTGATTTTTATCGTATGTAATGCTAAAACTGAAGGGAAATTCAAGTGACGTTGATTCAGCGCCAACGTCGTTATTTTCTGTTGTTAAAACCGCTTTAATTAATTTCTTGTTTTACTTTGTCTTACTCTTGTTTGTTATTTTTTTTTGAGCTTAATCTTCAATCTCAAATCTGATGAGACTCAAGCTTCCTACTTCGAATTTATAACCATTTAAAAAACCGGTACTTTAAAAAAAAATACCACTATTTATGCCATTCGTGTGACAGTTTAATATGTTATTTGTGTTCCATGTTACCTGCAATCTTTTATAAATGTAGATATATCTATCTACATTTATATATTTTTTTTGTGATTTCACACAATTTTCTCGCTGATTAAACATAAGAACGGTTGAATTAATTTGGATTATGTTAGAATTGAAATATTTGTAGTAGTCCAAAATTTTTAATTTTAAAACGTTAAAGATAGATATAATTTTGAGATATTGAGATAGTTAACTGAAAATAATATTTATTCAACACTCCACCTTGAATATTGTCACTGCAGTAACTGGATACAATTTTATTCTGGCGTCTATTCCCAACTTTAAAATGACAAAAAGTGCAGTACGACTAAAATAATTCAGATCGTAGTGTGCGATATTTTGATTTGAAACAATAAATATTTATTGGCGTATTACAAAAAACAAGTTGTTTTCGAGATACGAACTACAAAAATAAAACTGGCCCCGAGTTTGGTAATGAAATACAATACATTAACCCCCATGTTCATAAAAAATATTTAAACATTGTTTAACTCATCAAGGTTGGCTATCCCTTTCTGTCGTAAGACGTTTTCAATATTCCAGAAAAGGACTGTGAATCTTGATTAGGTAAACACTATTTAAATGTTTTTATTAGTAAGGGGGCAATTAATTAGTTTCGTTTACGACAACGCTTGTTGCGTACCAATGACAATACCACGAAAATTTTCACATAATTGTTAAAATATAGTATATTTTAACAATTATGTTAAAATATTCGTATTAATATACTCTATAAAAAGATCTATAAGGCATTCAAAGGATATAATTGAGAAAGTCAAAAAAAATTAAAAAAAATGCAACGGTGCTTAATAACAATTAAGATTTAATTTCATTTCATAATTCTACATTTAATATCTATCAATTTTCGAACTTGGAACATTCTTCGAACTACTCTTCTACACCTTGAAATACTTTTTAAAATGCAAGATGCTTTTAGCATTTCCATAAAAAATCAATTAATCACAACGATTCTTAATTATCACGTATTTTCTATTTCTTAGAAGAAGCATCTTCCCTTTTTATGTAGAATGTTAAGTTTGTTCCAATTTCAAGTTTTTTTTTCACACGTATTTTCTTTCTGGGAATCAAAACTAATGAACAAGGGAAACCTTTTAATGCTAAATTGTTAAAATGTTCATTAAAAACATTATAATCAAAGTTGTCTATTGATGACAAATATTTGACACAAAATTCCTGCAAACCTTCAAAAAGAAAGCGTATTCCCTCTTAAAAGACCGGCACCTGCAACTCTTCTGATGTTGCGAGTGTCCATGGGTGGCGACAGTTGCTTTCCATCAGGCAACCCGTGTGCTCGTTTTCCGCCTTATTTTATTTTAAAAAACTACACTGTTATGCAGCACAACTCACAAATATAAGGAATTATGGATGTTCATATTTAAAATAATTGGTCTATGATATTATGTTACTAATTTGCAACGTCGTTCTTTTATCAAAAATCGAGCGTGACTTATAGCATTCTTGTCTCAAATTACGTTTCATTTTTAGCTATAAACGTTTTGTTTTTCAATACGATCAAAACTTACCTCTTGTTTTTTCAAAACTCTATATGAGTCAGCCATTAGAAAAGTCACTGACGATATCGTCGCTAAAAGCTTTAGTCATATTGATTATCGTTTCGTCAAAACGTATTATCTTTCTAAAAATAGACTAATGATAAAGCCACAGCCGTCAGAAAATGCATGATAAGAATTCGGTGCATCTACCGATACTCAACTATGCCATAACCGATGTCTAGTTTCTGGAAAGTATTATATTAAAATATAATAAAAAAACTCTAATTGATTCGTTTAACGAATTTGGAACCATCTCGTTCGGACCTTTCTCAGAAGAATCACGAACACAATTTAAAAATACTAACCTGTTTACTAGCATAGGCTACATTTTGTCTTGAAAAATATCAATCTCTTAAAGGATACAAGAATATTTGTATAAATTTTACGCGATATTCGATTTCCACATGATAGAAGCCGCAAGGGGGGTCACAAGCTGGTATGATATAAAAAAATAAGAAATTTGTTTCTACCGTTTCACTTTAATAAAATACGTAAATAGGAAAGATGATTTATTTATGATTACATAATGAGTAAGGCGCCTAAAATCGTCACGTACGCGGAAACCAGTATCATATTATAAATTATTAATAATTCTTTAAGTGTTAGTTAATATTAGTAATGTATGCAAATTATTAAATTATTAGTGACATATCGTAATTTATAAATACGACAAACCTTGTATAGGTACAAGGTTTTAACAAGTTTAACAATGACTTCACAGAAAACATACCTACTACAAATTTTTACGTTCTCGGGCTTAGGCGTGTACCAATGAGACATTTTCCGATCTCAAGTACCACAGGGGAAATTGGAACAGAGGCAGTTGACGGACTTACCGTCATTAGGAGGGAATATGTCAAGTCCATGTAAATCGCTACTGTCGACGGGTTTTGACATAACTCGACCAGCTTACTTAGATTCACAGTCTGGTTCTGTTGAAAAAATCGGAAGGAAACCCGCACATGGATGGTCCCAGATGAGCTGTTTGATACTCGGGACTAGGACGAACACGCTGTGAGAATGCCATATGCGCTTGGGCAACCAAACGGTCATTCATGGGCGTATATAAAGGGGATGTCCTGGGGGTACGCCTCCCCCCATTGCTATCCGTCTCACTTGTCCTATCAACAATAATCAAAATCTATTCACTGATTTTATTTATGTGCGACGGAGCATTTGCTTTCCATTGGCTGAAAAACTGATGACCTATTTGCAGCTGCGGAACTTTATGGCCTCAACTCGCACTTGGCCACTTTTTTACGTTAGGGACCTCCCCCTTATCAAAGCTATATAATATACGCCCTATTTACAATCCTGCCCGAGCGATACAGTATTTGAAGAGTGGAACCAGGCCCCTCTGGACCCTGGTTCCCCAGTAACGTAACGACACTCATCTTCGGACAATTGCAACTAATTGTTCATAACAACTGCGGGCAGACGGACAACTGAGATTTATTTGGACTTGATGATTATGCCCTACTAACTCATAACTGATTAAGTGAGGAATTCTTCAAGGGCTCCTAAGTTACAGGTCGCTATCGGAGACATTCATTTCTTTAGTGGTGAAGACTTACAATAATGTATTCTTTCTGTTTAAAATTATATTAAGCTCGGCCGCGAATTTCTCGAATTCGTCGTTTCGCGACTTCTTTTTATTACAAGGAAGCAACCGAGCAGACGGGCTACCTGATGGAAAGCAACTGCCGTCGCCCATTGACACTCGTGACATCCGAAGAGTAGCAAATGCGTTGCCGGTCTTTATGAGGGAATAGCGGATGAACGAAACACAGCACAACGCTGTGTGACCGGAGTGATAACACGGACTTACGCCAGTTTTCTGTGAGGCCGTGGTATCACTCCGGTCGAGCCGGCCCATTCGTGCCGAAGCATGGCTCTCCCATAGTTTCCCACGGGTTCAAGTCCCACGCGACTTTTAACGGTTGATTTATATTAAACATAAAATATTAATCAGTAAAGATACTCCGCATCCTCTAGGCTTCCAGAGGTATCCAATAAAAAAAATTGCTAATTCAATTCACATCTCGATATAAAAGTTGTCGGCGAACGAATTTGATGCGCGTTATCACCTTATATTCGTGGAGCTCCGTAACCCACGATTTCACCTTTATTGAATTTTTTGATTAGCAATCTTATCACGACTTGAGAACTATCATCCGAAACTTTCGATGTTGCTAAGCTAAACATAGAAATATTTTATACATTTCTGAATTCAGAAGGAAGATATGTAGCTTAATTAAATAGCGGGCTTATATAAATTCGATTTAGCGATGTAATCCAGTGCTAGAAGAAATTGGAAAATCGCAATCCGGTACATTCCAATGCCCGTTCACATTATTCCAGTAGCAACCAGCGCCATGGGCCATTACATTTCAACATGCTCGACCGCACACTATGCAAAGGGAGCATTTAGTGGCGGCGTGCTACGGTGACCAAGTAATTTGACACCGGCGTTACTGGTTGATAAACCAGTGTAGCAACTGACTATACTGTACTGTGCTTCCTTGTTAACTAGCTTCTGCCTGCGACTTTGTTCGCCTTGTAAAAATCGCGTAAGATACGAATATACTTTTAAGCTCTTTTAGAAAAATGAAAAATGAATGAAAGATTTATCAAAATTTCATTAATTATTATTATCTGTCTTGTTACTTCCGGAGAAACGAAATATAAGTTATTATTCGGAAGTATGCAAAATACAAAAGATAATGGATAAAATTTATTACAAAACTCCATATTGTTAATGATAATCTCGTCCGTATCCGCAAAACCTTGTCGGATCAATAACGATTTTTAGTTAATGCGAAATTAATTTAAATTCAGATTCGTATTTAAATTAATCGAATGTGCAATGGAAATATAAATAAAAGGATGATATGGATATCGCATATCTTATTTTAAATTTCGAGACAAGGCATTTATTACTGAATATATTTTTAATTAAGTCTATATAAGGCTCAATAGCCCTTATAAAAAGGAAACTTTGACTTCAGAGTGCCAAGTGAATTTTTTTTTTACATTGAACCGTAAACGCGTTTTGCATTTACTGAGATTTTATATGGATTTAATTTACAAAATTTAACTAAATCAAGATTTAAATCATCTTCAGATTAAAGTTATTATCTATACTTCCATACTAATATTATAAATGCGAAAGTATGTCTGTCTGTTTCAAATATTACCTCTTCATGACCAAACCACTGAACTGTTTTCACTGAAATGTCTTAGACAAAGTGTCTAGGAATTTTTAGTGAATTCCTGGCCTCCTGGGAAAGGATGAAGGATACTTTTGATCTCAGAAAAATGTACGGTTCCCGCGCGATAGAGAAATTTTTACGCGACTTAGTTGTAGATGGTTGTAGGCGTCCACAGTATCTGAGAGCCGCCGCGCCGTAATATCTAAGAGCCTCTGAAAGTCGATCTCCTAAGTTTTGCTTATTGTTCCAGCGTGGCAACGAAGACATCTCAGCCCCTGCATGTGGCGCTGGCGGTGTTGGTGGCGACTGCCTGGCTGAGCCGCTGTGACGGGGGCAGCGTGCGCGGCTGGCGCGCGCTGTACGTCACCGCCGTCGCCGCACACCTCGGCGCGCAGATATGGATGACGCTTATATCCGGTGAGTGATCTGAATTCAAATATTGTAAAGACTGAAGTGTTCGGCACGAATGGGCCTGGCGTGAAACGGCGTTGGGCTGAGTTTCGTTCAGTGATTGTGTTTACCGGTGGCCCAACTTCCCTTATATTATTTTATTTATATTCGCGACTTATAGTTAATAGTTGCTCTTGGGACTAGTATATTATTAGACTTGTTGGTGCCCGCAACTTCGTTGCGCAAAAATTTGTATATCATGCGGGAACCGAACATTTTCCCAGGATAATTATTTTTTAACAAAAAATTCAAACCGACTTCCAAAGGAAAAAACTAAAATAGTACAAAACAAACTAAAAAGTATT
>JAOTAV010062524.1:0-14550 GCA_026546445.1 Cyclargus thomasi | reverse complement strand
TCCAAACTCATGCGCACCGGAAGCAGAGATAAGAAGAACCGATCGTTCGAATTGTCGATCATTTTGCCGGATAAATCGCAGAAACAGGTAAATCATGCTTAGAGAGTATCTATTAATATTTTATAGTCTGCTTAGCCACGAATTCCTACCACTGTATCTCCTGTGTCGTTAGGTAGACAGTGGTATCCAGTAGGATACCGAAAGTCCGAAAGTAGTAATGGACCTTTTGGAGTCATATTCGACGTGTTTATCTCTCTAATATATCTCTGGTAGTAGATTCTGTAGAGGTTGATAGACTACAAATTTTTTCTTAATACAATCTTTTACGTAAGAAGTAGAGAGTTAGAGCTTCGCTGCAACGAAATTCGAATATTTTATATGAATTCAATTTTTGAGTCTCAGTCGCGAAGGCCTAAAACAGTCACACTTTTAAACTAGTTATTAGTACAAATATTATTGACTCTTTTTTTTTAAATCAATAATTAACTTATTTTATCTTGGAAACAAGAAAAAACGCCATAATTTTTCTATTCCCTACAACATTTACAGTCTACACAGAATCACACAGAACTGTAGTTCTAGTAGTAGAACTTGTAGAGTAGGTATAGAAGAATTGTAACTTCATGACTCTACATAATAGGCGTATAAAGGAGGGGGGAGGCGGGTGGGCCGTGCCCATACTTTTTATGCCAAAAAAATGTATGGTACCCCCGCGGTAAACGAATTTTGGCACAACGGAGTTGCGGGTGTCATGTAGTTTCTAAAATCTTTATGTTACTGGTCAAACCTACAGATAATGTAGATAATACTTACTAAGCTAAAAGGGGCTCAGGCATATGCCAATATCTGATACATTAATTCTTATGTCCAAAAACATTTTGACGTGACAACGTCTTATAATTCGATAGAGCTGGCTGCTGCTGGCTGGCTTCCGTTTAAGGCTGGAGTGCAAGCGAGAGCGCGGAACATGCAAATCTATTAAACAAATAAAATTGAAATTTTCTTTTGAAAAATACTACCATTCCATTAGTATTGTCTTAAGACGTTGTCACGTTCAACTATCGTCTGTAAACCGACTTTACAGACAACCGATTTTTTTACTATTAAAGACGTTTTGAGGCGTATACCGATGGCTTATTGCAAACGCTAATAGAATACGATAATTCATTCTAACTTGAAGTGTTCTTGAGATAAAACTCAAGTAAGGACGACAAATAATTGCTATTCGTACAATAATTACTTTGTTCTTCGTCTTAAAAATCTTAACTTCTTGTTAACATTAAGCATTCACTTTAGGAGACCTTGCCCCTATTACATAAATATTATTTAACAATGAAGGTTTTGTCGAAAAATATAATAGAGTTTTTAAAAAATTGCGTCCTTAATCACTTGGTTAGACGGTCAGTTTAGCATCAGTTTATTCCATCAGTTAGACTGAAGCCAAACATCTGATGGAATTCAAAACTGATAACTGACGAAAAACGTGTTTTGATTGGCGATTGGGTTGGCGCCTACCATAAGTATTCCATCAATCTCACCGTACTGCTGGAATGAACTGATGCCAAACTGACCGTCTAGCCACGGCCTTAAAACTATAATATCTCAGCTATATAAGTACAGTAGTAGTAGAGTTAAATAGACAGCAGTGGAATAATTAAAAAAAAATTGGGAAGTAATTAGTAAATTGTTCATTTTTCGGAACAATAAAAGATTTGCTCGTCTTCCTAATGGAACGATTTGTTCCAATATGAAGACAACTCCTATCGTCCATGGACATTCGTAGCTTCAGAAGAGCTGCAGTGCATTGCCGGTTTTTATTAAAATAGAGCATAATATACACCGTCGGATAGTCTCGCCACAACTTTTTTGACAGATGTTGTATGGAGAATCTGTCAAAAAAGTTATGGATACCCCAACAGAAACTTTATCAGTAAGCGTTGAAACAGACCCTTAATATATTACAGTCTTGTCTTGTCTAAAAACGGACCATGCACCGGATCGAAACCTTTTCCAAAATGCGAAACAAATGAAGAAACTTTGCCTCTTTGTAATTAAAATAAAAATAGGTTATAATATTATACTATCAAAATATAATAACTATGCTACTGCATATTATTGTATTTGGATACTGGCTACTGCCAGTAACTAATGATGATATTCGTATTCGAAGACGTCAGCCATGAATAGGCAATTACTCGTATCTCTACAAGAGATAAGCTGCAATTACTATTAACTGCTATGCAAAATTATTGGTAATTTGAAGTTGCAGTATATTCATAGTTACTATAAGTTAAAAAAAACTATAGCGTATATAGAACTTGAGCATAAAATTACTGAAGATTTTTTATCCGGACTGTAGGCTCTACGGCAATGTTTGTTAATCACATCCATACAATCGTTCGTTAGAATGTCAAAGTATTTTACGAAACACAATCAAAGGCGATGATTAACGAGCACAGTCGGGTCTGGCATGTACTATACACGATCGTGCTCGCGTCTCATCGTCTGTAATCACCGATCATGACGAGAATTCGTTATAACTAAGTGTTAGAAGACATTGAGGAAAATTTAAATCTGTGTTGTTTAAATATTGTAACTCATTTCGATGCCTTACTGCCTCAATCTCGTATCTTACAAATGGCTACATTTAATTGGACAAAAAAAAACTGATTATATTTTTTTCTTAGTAAATGTATTAGGTTGTTTTATAAGTTAATTATAATCTTCTGAAAAGCAGCCATTTTTAAGCTACGAGGTTGAGGCAGTAAGGTAACAATTTCTTATCTTGCCGGAGAAACATTTGAACCAAGATTGTTTGGCTTCGAAATTACGATGCGTTACATTAATATTCGTGTAAAGAACAAACCAATTCGATTTGGATTTCACTCCTAATGCAGTCTTTGGATACTTGGCAAAGAACAATATAACCTTTGGACATTGCCTTTTGCATACAACAATAAAATGCGCACGCTTGTGAATTAAAATATTCATTTGGTTTCGTCGCAACTCGCAGCCCACTTGGTTTTCTCCATTGATAGAAATCGTTCGCAGTTAATTTACCTAGTCGATTATGTGAAAATGATCCTTATGTTATTGACATAAAGATCCTTAGGTAATTTTGTTTTTGTAAAAGTTAGTAGTCAATTGTCTGGTGTTGTCATTGAACCGATGAATTGCGCGCTTTTTACGTCGCGATTGTCTGACTTCAGTGACTACCGGCCGATTGGCGACCATTTTGATGTTGTATACAAATTCACAATGAAGGCCGAATAAACTCGGTTCGGACTTCTACCGAATAGGGCTAGAATTTTACTGCTAATAGCTGAAACGGTACGGTAGCTAAAGCAGCCTCATATTAATGATTCTGTATTTTGTGTGGACAGTGTATCTTTTTGCAATAGTTTCACAAAGTTTTTCAAAGAAGTTTCATTTTATATTTGTACAAACGGAGAAATATATGTATATGTAGATGACAGACCTACTTTATTTGGTAACAATAAGTGAAGTCAATGTTAATCGTGAATCGTGATCTAATCTAATGGCTAGATTTGACAAAAGCGTCCAAGTTACGTGGGCACTAGGCCCGCTATCAGAGTGTACTCTTAAAAGCAATAGCGTTCTTTCTGTGGCAGTTGTTGAATAGCGAATTTCAAATGCAAAATTAATAAAAAGTGTCAGAAAATCCACATTTTCAGGTTTGTGTATTTCAAGCTTCGTTTGTTGTTGAATGGCGAAATTCAAATGTGAGGTATTAAATAATCAATAAAATATTTATTTATAACTAAACATTCGGAAAAAATGTAGAATTAAAACAACATTTTCAAAGCTTGTGTTACTGCGGAATGTGATTTATTTTAACAAATCATGCGTGAAAAGTCTAAGATAATTTTAATACATGTCTATTGTCAAAAACCGGGTTAAAGATCTAGGCTGAAAGTAATGGGGCAAACTACATAATACAGACTGTAATG
The DNA here is from genome assembly GCA_026546445.1 of Cyclargus thomasi. Classification (NCBI taxonomy): domain Eukaryota; kingdom Metazoa; phylum Arthropoda; class Insecta; order Lepidoptera; family Lycaenidae; genus Cyclargus; species Cyclargus thomasi. Next base: position 10,579 of record JAOTAV010062524.1, on the reverse strand, counting down.
AAATTCGATACATTGCGTTGTGACAGACTTAAACTGGGTTTAAAGGTGTAATAAGAAAAGAGGAGCAAATGTTATTATACGGAGTAGTTCTATAAAAGTAGTACTCATAAGGAAAATATTGAAGTAATTACTCATTTGTAATAGGCAATAGTATGTTTTGAAAGCAAAGAAGCAAAATTTATCAAAATTAACTTAATTATTATTAATTTAGGTTTATTTTGCTCTGTTTTATATGAATTACCGAAAATTAAATAAGAATTCTTATAAATTGACCAACTCATTTTTACTACAGTTCATCACTGATGTCTCATAAATATAGTATCCCAAAGGAAACAAAACATATATTTTCCCGTCAGTAGCCAATATAATTTTTCCTGCTTTTCTAGTTTGAAAATTGTTGTACTTTTAATCAATTTAAGTAAATTAATAGTTATTTGTTTTGTTTAGTAACTTATGAATTTTATAATATTGAATTTTTTTAGATCTACTTTTGAATAGTGCCTGCTACATGAATTCAGAATATTTTTTATATTCACTGTGTTAATCTCAAGAGGACTTTAAAATATGTACTGTTCAGTGTCCTATTATCAATAAATAAATAAAATGAGGGGTAGAACACAAAACCTTACAAATTCCGTTACACGTGCTCGCTGTTCCAAATTTAAATCTCGCCAAAGGTGCCGATATCTTTGGCGCAAAGTTTCTAGAAAACACGACATGTTATTGGTAATAAATACGTTGCTACTGCACATGGTTTATTAACTTATTATATTTAGAGTATACCCAACATTGTATTTTAGTATTTACTGAGAACTCGCCCGTAACATCTGCTGGAGTTCTATAAATAAACAAAATTATCTAACCGATAGAGCTAAACAATATGCAGTTACATCAAATTGTTTTGTTCGATTGTGCAATTGTTTGTTTATTGATTGTGGTTCACTGATCGAATCTTGGTGCGATAATTCAAAGTAGGTACAGTTTATTAATAACGGTATTTTACTAATAACGTACCCACCGCCTTTTTCTTCCTGGTGGATATTTGGCAAAAACAACTACACACTTGTGAACTAAGTATTAACAGTGCCAGACATATATACACTTAAAGATAATCAGTATATTATTAATCATGTGATTTCCGAATAGCAGGGAAATCGGCAAGCAAGTGTTGTTTGTTCTATACATATAATAAAACAGTAAAATTGTAGTAGTCTGTATATTTAATATTTTTACAAAATTATCAATGTGGGGGTGCTAACAAACAGTAATAGAATATAATCAACAAAAAAAGTTGTTTGTTTGTCTGTACTTTGGATAAATCTTTTTTGTTTAATAGCTATTAGGTCAAGGCAACATATAGGGTACTTTTATCCCGGGAAAATGTACGGTTCCCACGTGATATACAAATTTTTGCGCAACGAAGTTGCGCGCACCAGCTGGTTAATAAATAAAAGTATCATATAATGATGTGCGTGAATGCTAATGGCCAGGAAAATGTTCCAACATTTTATCACTTCATTATTAGCTGTTACTTTGTTACATTGCACAGTAATCGCGTTTTGAAGTTTATGATCGAGCCTGCAGCACACAAGTAGTTGGCTCCAAGGATCCTAGGACCCTTTTCATCGTCCGGTCAAAATCAGCACGTATGAATCACTGTCTTAGGGCCTGTTTCACGGCTTACAGATAGTCTATTTATTTGACGGATGTTGTACCGAGAATCTGTCAAAAAAGTTGTTGATAGCCTAAGAGAAACTTTTAAGTAAGCGGTTCAACAGGCCCTTAGTATGATAATTTGGGAGATTTCTTCTTCTTGTTTTTAAGTATGCCTCTCTCGCGATGTAGGACTCCGTAGAAGTTGCCATGCGTTAGAGTTGTGATGAAGAGAGCAATGTTTTACATTTACACCTACTCTCAAAGTCATCATAATTCCTAATATATGACCAAAATTGAAGTTAACACTGTATGGTGTGCACAGTTACTCTTTTAGGGACGTTGGCTGGGGTATGTCAGACTTCCCAGGTCTACCTAAAAGTCTAGGCATGAGATTAGAATATCTTTTACTCTTCTCTAAGAGTTACTCAAGAACCTTCTGGGCGTCTATTGTAAAAAAATTAACTAAAATCATTTAATGATGTAAATAATAGCTATAAAAAACTGTAATTCCAACAATTACCGTCGTAAAATCAGGTTTATTATTCAGGAAACTTTCTAACCGATCCAAAACTTCCGCGGCGAACATCCACAAATCATCTCAAATTTCGATCGTATAGTCATTGATATTATGCCAGTAATCTGGCCTTGTAGAATGATTTGTCTTTTGTATATCTTCAAACGGGGTCAGGATTTTAATTAAATTTTCCTGATGTCGAAGTTCCGGCAAACGGTTACTTAATTTTTTTAAATTACGAACAAAGTAGGAAATGGCTGGCTAATTAGTATAATCAATCGTGTTGAAAATTGGGTTCGCGTTATAACACTGTTAGAGAATGCTATTCGTTAGTATAACGTGCGCGGGCAGTTTTTATCGTGTTAGTTTTTGTTGGATGATTTATGAGTCGCATAACTTTTTGTTACTGTATTCAGGACGAAACATTAGGCTGTCACAAATTCAATCAATCAAATTAAATCAAATCAAAATATTTTTATTCAAAATAAGTACTTCAAGTACACTTTCTGAACGTCGAGACTACGGCGCCTACCACCGGTTCGGGACTAATCTAACCTAACCTAACCTAACCCGGCGAGAAGAACCGGCGCAAGAAACTCGCACGGGTCCATCTTTTACCTAAAATATGGAAAATAACAATAATTAATTATTACTTACAATTATTACAAGGTTCAACCCGTGAATTTGTTCGGGTGCTGATTTATCCCTTGGCAGAATTTAAAATCTGCCAAACGAAAGTGTTTTTTAATATGGCGTGTAGTATTTTATGCCATTACAAACGCGATATAAACGCACTTCAGTAACGGCACAAAGTAAAAGTTAAAAACGCTAGAAAATTAAATCTATAGCCTAGATCATAAAGTTGAAATTTATCGGTCCAAAATAATCTCTTTGACGGTGATGGCGTGTTATGGACAAACGTAGTACCTAATAGGATTTAAAATAATTTAACTTAATTTTAATTGACTGGAATGCAAGAATTATAAAGATTCATTATATTGGACGTCGATTTTACCTCTATGACAGTTACGAAGGCCTCCTGATTGTTCTGAACTGGTATTTACAGCCAAGGCCGCTGGACCAATATCATTACGTGTAATGCGGTCGTTGTGGTTTTTATGATCTCGTCTATATTTGCCTGCCTGTTGATGGTAATCTGTTCTAGTATCAGAGAATAACAATGGGGTTAGTAAGCTTGCAAGATAGTACTTCTGGCCTCCTTGAGACAAAACGTCGTTTCTAAGCTAGTTGACTAGTTGACAAGCCAGGGTGAGCTGCCAGCCAAGACAGTTCAAAAGAGAACAAGTTTGCTATCCTAACTTGACAAAATAACCTCTTGTCTCTCTTATTGAACAGCTATTTCAATTTTCTTGATGTTTTCGCTAAGTAAATTAATGAACAATGTATGACTCAATATGTTTGTAAGGTGGCGGACTATCTATTCCGGGTTGAGTTTTGTATATTTTACCAGTATCAATGTACTCACAAATTTTCGAAAATCTCACGAGTTCAAGATGTTTTCGACATGGTCTCACTAAAACAACGTCTAAGCCATTGAACTCAAAGAAAATTGAACCGAGTAATTTAACAAAGTATTGCATTTGTAGTAAATGAGGAAGGCCGCCCACTGCATCGGAGATACCACAGGAAATAACGCATCATTGTAAGTACACGACAACTGTCCCTTAATATCAGTGACATACTTACAGATAGAATTGCTATCATAGTGCTTCTGATGTGAGATGATGGTTTTCTAACTTGTGGTGCTTTGTTAGACACTTATAAACAGATTTTGACAGGTTATGTCAAACAGCATGTTGCCGTGGGAGAGCCATGCTTCGGCACGAATGGCAATGGTATCACTCCGGCTCGACCGTAGTGATACCACGGCCTCACATAAAATTACCGTAAAACGGCGTTATACTGGGTTTCGTTCAGTGAGTGAGTGAGTTTCCCTAATCCCCCTGACTCTATTCCCATTCCCTCATTAAGGGCCGGCAACGCACTTGCGACTCTTCAGATGTCACGAGTGTGCATGGGCGATGGGAGTTTATTTCCATCAGGTAACCCGTATGCTCGCTTGCCCCCCTATTATCCTAAAAACGGTTGGCTTAAAGAATACGACCGATGACTTGATGTAATGTACATTGGCTTGATGTAACTTTACTAACTAAACGCCCTGTATTCGAAATTCGACTATAAATATTTAAAATATTAAGTTTTAGCGAGGAGCTATTAAAAAACTATAATCTATTTTCAATTCAATGAGAGACTTGTTACCAGGCCATAAAATTTTGTTAAAAAACATTACAGACCTCAACCATAAACAAAATAGTATTTCGTGTATGATTATCGTGTTATGCCAAAATATTGTAGTGTGCGTAGCGATTAATTTTTAAAAAATATGTTATTTTGAAAATAATCATGGTACTCCGCGGTTCTCCTCCATATCAACTATAACTGGCAGAAATTTCATGCTTTTACATCTACCCGTATTTCATAAGAGGGGTACAAAGTTTTCCGCCCGCGTTTTAATGTATAGATTAACAAAGGTGCCTACGATTGGTACGACATCTTCTTATGAATTAATTTTTCTGATAGGACTATTGATATAATATTTTTTTATCTCAAAACCACTGCTACAGTCTCAAAATCGTGGTCATTTATGTTTCTAAATATTTTACTCGTGGTAGTGCTAGTACGTGCGTTATTTTATTTTCCGAGTGCTATATAACCGGTCCTTGGCACGTTATTCTAGAAATTTCCGTTTCTGCGAAAATCCCAATTTATACGATTGTGAGAACATTCGCTCCAATTTTCTATAAGACCGCTGTATTTCTATCTAGACTACGAAAGTCTTTCTAGTACAAACTGTATGTGATGCCAGAGACTTAGCTTAGTCAAAATCAAATAGTTTTAAAGGGCATTTTCACGTATTTGCATCGCTCCAAACGTGCGATTGCTTTGTACAATCAGAGAAGTTGAAAGAGATAGAGATCGTGGATCTAAGTAATTTGGTCGGGTTATGTCAAACTCATCCGACATATCACGGCTTACGTGGACTTGGTATATTCCGACGAAATGACGTAGGTCCATCAACTGGCTCTCTTTCAATTTCCCCCATTACGCATTGCCGAGAAAAATCTCAGAAACACTGTAAACTCCAAACATTAATAGATAAGAGACGAGAATCGAACCTACAGCTCCTAAACAAACCACGATATATTGACATACACTGGCAGCAGTGAAAGTGTTTTCACAAACGTGATTGTACTGATGTGGCAACAATTAGCCGTGACGCACATATTATATTAAATATTAGATATTCAAATATAGAACAATAGTAGCAAGGACACGTGACCTAGTTTGCTTAGTGAAAACTCATTTTACCCGTGTAAAGATAAGGGAAACGCAAAGTTTTTAACAAGCAGGTATTGGAAGATCTTGTTGATTGTCACAAAATTAACAGAAGGATATCAACCGCAATTTATCCTATAGAAAACGCATTTTTATTGGTATTTAGGGGGCAAGCGAGCAGACGGATTACCTGATGGAAAGCAATTGTCGTCGCCCGTAGACGCTCGTGATATTCGAAGAGTCGCAAGTGCATTACCGGGAAGTTGGGCCACCGGTAAACCCACTCACTGAACGAAACGTAGCACAACGCCGTTTCACGCCAGTTTTTTGTGAGGTCGTCGAGTCACCCTAGTCATGCCGGCCCATTCGTGCCGAAGCATGGCTCTCCCACGGCAATGCTTTTCAGAATTGAAAGCTCTTTATAATATCTTAATTCTTAGCTAGCAATGAAAATATCTGTAAGCGGTGGAACCGGACTTTCAGACATTAAAATTTAATATTATATTTATATAAGATGCCCAATGCGGACTGTCCATTGCTTTTTCGTCCATCTTTTTAGCAAGAATAACGTTGTTTGTCATGCATTTGGGCCATATTTGCCCTTAATAAAGCAAGCTTCCGTTTTTATGTATACAAATTATATAATTACCATAATGTGGTATAATAAAGTTAAATAAAAGCGAAAGTTAATAAAAGGACATGAGTCAGATTATGTAAGATGTTAGATCCACTTTGTCGATACGATCAATTTTTTTCATTAAAACTTTACGCAACATTTTTTTGTGAAATTAATAATCTATTAGTATTGTACATTAATTAATTAATATTTATTAGCTTCTTATTAATTATAACTTTTGCCCAAGGCTTCGCTCGTATTTACACGAATTTTTCGTACAAACTTTTACGTTTCTTTTTCGTTTATTTCCTTAGGGTTATATCAACAAGACATACTATTTCATATCTAGAAATAAAGTTTTATTTAATATTTGTAAAAGTGTTTCTAATTACTAAATTGGTTGTTTATGGTTTAGCTATTTTTAGCCAAATATTTGGCATGAAAACAAAACTGAATTTATAATGGCTGTCCACCAAACAATAGTGTGTTCTACAGTATTTAGTGTATTTTACATTCAATACACATTTGTTCACTTTATAAAGACTTGAAAATTTATCGTACATTTTATTTTAAAGACAACAAACCATTGGATTTTTAATAAGACTTTTAAAAAAGGGCTAAGGTCTTGGTGCATTAAAATTTTATGCGAATTGCAAACAGAGGGTAAAATTATAAACATAGATATCATAGAAAACCATAGAAATTGAAATACTTTCCAAGAACACAAGATAAAAACAACATAATTAATTTGTTGTGTATCATGCCTTCTTTCATAGTTTTTGTCTTTTATTTTCTAGTAAAGAAAACTCGTATGAGAGTTGTATGCAAATACTTCACTAATTAATGTGATTCCTGGCACACATATTTTGTATGGAAAGTAAAAGAAAGATCCCGCTTTCCTAGTTCTAGTAAACCTAGTACTTACTACTTACTAGTAGGTAGTAAGTACTGGTTAGTAAGACGAGCGTAAAAACCAATAAGGCAAGGCTTTCAAGGTGTGATGACTATCACTTTTCTGTGTCCAACCGGTTCAGACACAGGATTGCTAGAATTAGCGAAAAGGCTCAGCGCAAACAGTATCAAAATATTTTTCAAAGTTAAGTTTTAACATCCGAAATTAGTTGGTTAACTTTTATTGCCATCTGAACATTTTAAAATAAAGTTTTTAAGTTAAAATTTACGTGCAGTTCTGTATTTCACATTTGAAGACATAAGTGGAAGAAGCGGATAATTAAGAAGACGTTTTAGAAACTCCCGGATTTTTGCGTTAATGGACGCTTTTGGACCCGAAAAATCATTTGAAAATAAATGTGATGTGGGTTTGCTGTGTAGCTAGATAGTAAAATTAGTTATAAGTTACAAGACTTGTCAAAATTTTATAGAAAAAAAATAGTATATACTCGAAGGTTGCAAAATGTAAGTTCTCCGCTTAAATACTGGCAGATTGATATTATTGTTTGCGGTATAAAACAGAAGGGGTCTTTTTGTCTCGTATATTGAGAGTTTTTTTTATGATTTTTGATCGATTGAAAAAAATTATTATAATATAATTTTCGTAACTCCCTTACTTTAATAAAGCAATAATTTCAATGTAAGATACGAAATTCTAAAATAGTCGTATAGTAGTCAAAATAGTTAATTTTTCAAAGAATTATTAACACCCCATGCCCGCAAAATACAGAACTCGTAAAAGACATGGTCGAATTGTTACGCAGACGATGGGATTCGTTAACACAATGTTACGAATACTAAGAGTGTGCGCAGAGCTTTAAATATCTCGATCGATCTTCCTTGACCAAAGATGCAGCACGTATGAAAGCGAATGACTTTTTGTTCCAGTCCAGTTTGACTTTGCTCAGTAAAAGTCTTGCCTATAAAAGTTGTTTTATTTAGATAGGGTAGAGATAAGTCCAGGTTGTATTTTTTTAGAATCTATTTTTATGGTCAATCCACTTTGGTAATGATTCGTTTTAGTTCCTTCTTTTGCCTGCATCTTTGCTTTTATAAACGCAACGTTTAGCTTTTTAGGGTTCCGTACCCTAAAAGAACTCTACTACTAAGACTTGGATGACTATCTTCAGGCTGTATCTCAACAAGGGTAATAGCTAGGGAGCTGAAATTTTCACACATTATATTGCAGCTATAACAACAAATGCTAAAAAAATAAGTGTTTTGGCTATGAAAAGTCACCCATGTTTTAATGACGCGTGCCATTTGGTGATTGGTATTGCAAGTGTTAGTGGGAAATGGAACTTAAATTTAATTTAGTTGGAAATATAAGAAATTATTTTTTATTTTATTATTGCAGATGTTAGTGGGAAATGACAAAATTAGTAATTATGCTAACAATTTGAAGAGCTGTTTCAATAACTTTCATTCTTTCACTCTAAATAAAACATGAAGGTATACAGTTCCGTATATACAATAACTACACTACACGTTTCCATTTTAATTTTTTATGATAACAAAAATAATTCGTTGAATTTACTGTATTTCCTTATTGTGTTGTAAATACGTGACATTTAAATTGGTAGCATTATAGGAAGAAGTTTAAATTCGCATCTAGGTAGTGATTGCAAGTTTCACAGAAATTGAGTTATCAGCGGACCCGATAGATGTTGTCCTGCCGGCCTTAGTTTGTGAACCTAAACCATTTTGTACCTCAGCTCTTTAAACATTTGCGGGCAAAGAGAAGCTACGAGGAGTCGTGATCTTCAGAGGTTGGCAAAAATAATAAAATATTTAAGTTAATATAAAATCCGATATACGGATCCGTTTCTCCGTTATCCGAACGGAATTTTTTTTTGTTAAACCATTATAGAAAAAGCTCTCACAAAAATTAAAAACAAAAGTCCAGAGTGCTATGGACTTAAAGTAAACTTTGATGGCATGTTAACCTTGGTGTAATAAATCGTTAAGATAGTGACAGGAAAAGGCTGTGGGCATAAGGCCTATAGACAACTGAAATAAATTGAAAGAAAAATTCCCTAAAACACACACAAAAAATCTCAAAATCGGACCAGTCGTTTGGGAGGAGTTCAGTGACAAATTAACGCACACAAGAATTGAAGACTTAAGTGGAAGAAGCGGACAACTAGCATTTTCAGCAATTTTTTTTCCATGTAATTTCTGACAAATCTTATAACTTACCTATTTTATTATCTAGCTGAGGATATAGCTACACATCAAACCCAAATATTTTTATTCCAAATAATTTTTCGGATCCAAAAGCGTCCATTAACGCAAAAGTCTGGGAGTTTTTTTAAATTTTAGTTATATATATATATATATAACATAAAGTATATGTCTGCGCACTGTTAATAATACGGTTACTGAAATGACTAATGTCACAGAACAACAAAACCAAGTGTGGTTTTTTTGTTGTTATAGTCTCGTTATTGTTGAACAACAGAGTACGTGATATGCGTGACTAATAGACGGAACATAACATCAGTTATGATTATTGTCTACTAAAATACTGAGCTCGGTATTTAGGTGTCTACACTTATAGTCTCATCTAGTCTCTTATATATTTAATTACAAGTTTTTCATGAAAAGGATTTCTGTAGATCAAGTCAAGCGAATCATATAAGACGGTTCTAAATCTATATTTACAAATCTGTTGAAAGCTATTAAATTTATGAGAATTAACAAAATTTAGCTGTGTTCTTCAATGCCAAATTGTTTGACTTTTGACTAAGGAAAGGGAAGGCTCTTCAATGAATTCTACCTCACAGTGGCTAGGCAAATTTAAAAATTTATGATATGATAATAACTAATTACAGCTTTTAAAGCCATAGGTCAGAAGATGCAAATACGTAATGACAAGAACGTTAGGAAAATGATCATGGTTATAGTTTCGAAATGGCATTTCCTAATATAATTTCTTCATACATCGTCTCATCATTGACTAGTGTGCGTTGCAAAACACGTAGTAATAGATCGATTTTTGATTTCCCAGCATCAAGTGTAGATAACGTTATTTTATCATCTGAACACGTTTCGAATCATTTAATAGAAATCACGTTTGATGTTTTTTTTTTATCTTTTCGGAGGACCTCTGTGGCGCAGTGGTTGAGCACCTTGTTTGCTCACGCCGGAGGTTGTGGGTCCGAATCCCGCCGACGGATCGAAAGTTTTCAAAAGTTCCTGGGTCGTGGATGTGTATTAAATATGTATATCATGTCAGACTGACGTGGTGTTAAGCATCCATAGATATTATTATTATTATTGTTTTTATAATTATTATTACATACTGTCATGTAGGAAAGTTATTATGAGATTGTTCTTTATTAGATTTATCTCCGTACGTCTTCGATTCAAATATTATTAAGATATGCACACATCCATTCAAAATTGAATAAAATAATAGCACCAAGACTATCTGACACAAAACAACTTAAATCAAAATCAAGTGTATTGAAAAATAAAACTTA
>JAOTAV010062513.1:0-14551 GCA_026546445.1 Cyclargus thomasi | reverse complement strand
ACGGAAATATATTTAATACTTTTATACTATACACATATTTAAGATTTTTATTACATGATACACATATTTAATACACACCCACGACCCCGAAACATTGTAAAACTTGCTCCGTCGGCGGGATTCGAACCCGCGACCCCCGGCTTAAGATACCAACGCGCTTACTGAGCCACAGAGGTCGTCTAGTATAAGTATCATATAACTCTAGTTTAGCTTAAACAGGTAACAACTTCAGACTTTCGCACTAGTAATATTAGGAAAAAGGATTTCGACTAGGTACCTACTAACCTAGTATCTATTATTATTTACGCAAAAAAATTAACTACGTCGTAAATATAGTTAATCGCTTTTAAGTATAGCATTAAAACGTTTAACAGTCTCGATATGGCGCGTGTGCTCAGTCGGCATGTGAATTATTGATAGACAGCACAAAGGACTGTCGCCGGTGCAGTTCGCTTCACTCTGATACCGTCAGTCCCCTGCTCGGTGCTCACAGAAGCAAATTACGTAAAAACAGATAAGATTAAGACCGGACAAATAATTTATTGACCACTAGCTATTATTATTATTATCGCAATAGAAATGGGCAAATATAATAGGTCCGACCTAATAATAATTGAAAACATGAGTGGAAGAAGCGGGTAATTAACATTTTAAAAACTGCCGGATTTTTGCGTAAATGAACGCTTTAGGACCGGAAAAATGGTTTGAAATTAAAATAATGCGGATTTGATGTATAGCCAGACAGACAAGCTATATAATGAAATAGCTAAATTATATGATTTATCAAAATTTTATGAAAAATAAAAAAAATATTTACTCGAAGGTTATAAAATTAAAACTAACCTTCGAGTAATTCCACTTATGTCTTCAATTTATAAATGACATTATAGATAATTGCGGAAAATTTGTAATATTTATTAAGTGCTGAAAAAAGGAATTTGAACACTACGTACGGTATCCGAGTCGCGAGTTAATTTAACTTTTAAATTCCATAAAGCATCATGAATATGTAAAGTACTTATGAAGTAACGACACTCCGCTATCAAAGCAATCGCTTCGAAATACTTAAATAACACAAATTGAATGAAAATTGTTGTTTTTAGCTCCATTTTTTGATGGTTTTGAAAAACGATGTTCAATCAACTTTCCTATATGGATATTTCAGCTTTTGGGTACCCCAGAACTTTTCTTTATTTTATTATATTCTTATGGTTGAAATTATAAATGCGTAAGTTAGAGTAAGAAGTGAGTTAGAAAACGGGCCAGCTATTTTGTGCACAAAATGTATGTTGTGTTTTAAGCAAAATTTGTAGAGCGTGTCTAATTATTACCAGGGGTACAGGGGCTTGGGCTAATAACAAGACTTCGGCTATTAACGGACGAAATATGACATATTTAATACTGTACTAAACAATAACACTAATATGTCTTGTGTTTAGTAAAGAATTTGAATTATTCCCTGTCAATTTTAATTAGTGATACGATCGAAGAAATAAAGAACGGTTTAAACTAAACGAATTTTAGTTTTAACTAGTTTTATGAGTATAAGTTGTAAAAAGTTGCACGTACTAAAACACCAGAATATTATATTATGCAGTATGCTGGATGTATGGTTCAGATGATCAATCAAAAGGTATGTTTCACAGCGTCCTGATAAGAATCGTTTCGACTATCCACTAGTTGTCTGTCAGATGGAGTACGGAGAATCTGTTAAAAAATCGTGGATAGGCTATCCACGATTCGAAACATATCGAAAAGTGGTACAACATCAGAGTTTAATTTAATGAGAATTTCACAGTACTACATTCCTCGAGGTAGCTTATTCACACGTTTCATTGTTTTCCGAAAAAGCTTATCGATTAAACTAGATAGTATCAGACTTCAAGGTAAGACGTAGCGTGCATGACGCCATTACTGTTATGATCGCCCATGTACCACAGCGATACAATTTCGCATCGTAATCTTGAAAATACTGACGATAAACTTGGCTACGACTTAATTATGTACGCGGAGCTATTCCGATCTAATATTCATATAAAATAATCTTTCATCGCGTTCTTTGTAGTCATCACTCTTCAGTATATAAAATGTAATGAAAGCATTACATCCATTAGAAATGAAATACTTCCATAATAATAAATGCGAAATGTGTCAGTTTGTCTTTCACCTTTTCACGCCCAAACCGCTGAACAGATTCTGATGAAAATTGTACGGATCTACTATGATTTATGAATCCTAGGGAAGGACATAGAATACTTTTTACCCTAAAAGAATGTACGGTTCCCGCGCGATTAACGAATTTTCGGGCGTCATCTACTAATAAGTAAAAAATCCATATACTAGAAATCGAACCAGTAGTTTAGCCGCTACATAACTATAGACTGAAAACCATATTTTTCCTTCCTTTTGGCTTTGCCGTAGTCAGATGGAAAAGAAATGAAACCATTTTCTATAGAAAACAGTTCAGAATCTCTAGTCATTGAAATTTATTTGTTTATGAAAAGAAAATGTTCAGCCACGCGCAACTCGACCTTATTTGAACGATAGCTGAACAGATAGGCTGTATTCCACTGAGAGAAAGAGATTTATAGAAAGTTTGAATAACCTTATGTTGTATGAGAAATTGTTTCTGAAACTGTTTTTCTTAAAGCATTATTTGAAAATTAGCTGGCCGTTTTCGTATTAAGTTTTGTACCAATCTCGTTAATTCAGGTTCTTGCGCGTGATTGCTTCTCCCTCATTTTTCCAATATCAGAGATGTTCGAGAAGACTGCTCTTCGTAATGAAGGTTAGACGTAAAAAGTGTACACGGTTTTTAAATTTCTTTCAGTTTAAAAGAGTTTATTTACTTAAAACAAACACAAGTGTTAGTACCCATGTCACAATCTAATATGACAAGTATATATACACAAAATGTCAAAAACGGGGCATTCAAATAAGGTATAACCGATTTAAAATTGATAGGGATATGAAAGGACCGTCATACAGAGACTAGTTAACAGACGTTGACTACAGAAGAAGATGTGATCTACCATCAAAGAAATTGATACAGGGTCAGGTGACGTACCTACATTATTTGGTCGGAATTTGTCATTTATGTCATGATCAGGCGGCTGGGTTGGCACCCAACTGACTTATATCCGCAATTTGGCTCTCAATTAACTTCCCTGAAAGTGTTGATGCGATAGCTTCCCATGTGTTACCGCGTCAACGAAGATTCGAGAAACAAGAGTCGCGTTTCAAAATCAAACGTTCGTCAAAATAAACAATGAAAGTCCGGCGTAGGGACCTTTTAAATACAAAGGAAAATGTTCAGTAACAATACCTCGGAGCTGAGGAAGAATTTTGCGACGGCTTTGTAATAGGCCCAATTTATTTAATCCGTATTATTTGTGTTTAAATGAAATGGTTTTGAAATAGACTGAAAATACTAAATAGCTGCGAAGATGTTTACGTCTGAGAATAGATGTTACTACGCAAGATTAATAAGCTTCATTTAACATCAGTTTCTTAGTACAAATTTAAATTGTTGTTTTTTTTAGATTTCCAATGGAGTAAGGGATCATGTTTAAAGTACGTCACACCTAAAGAGGGTAGACAAAATGTGACATGGTGTGACAGGGAAAGGTTAGTTTTGTTACATCACATTTCAAATATTCTAAAATTAATCCCTAAATTTGAAATATGGAGGTTTAAATTTTTAGATGTAAAATTGTGAATTTGTAACCATCACAATTTGGCTCAGAAATGTGACTACCTGTGACAACATGAAATTTGTGTGACATACTTTAGGGATGATCTCTAAAGGCGTATTGTTTTATAGGCGCTATGATTATTTTAGGAAGGACAAACAAACAAACATACCTCCACATTCATAATATTAAGTATGGAAACTTATTACATTTCAGATTATTTTTTTTAACACTTTAAACAAAAAAAACGAACGAGTCATGCAACTTCTATAACATTTAGTGACAATTTACCTTTTAAAGACCTCATAAAGTTACCTGTAACCCTGCACCGATAAAGTTGTCATGGCAACTATCTACGTGGTTCATGTATGACACGGCCATGGGTGGTTCCGTGGAGCGTCCTTCTGCATAATGTGAATTTCGCAACTACAGTGTTAGACCGCTAGCGCTATCTATGCATCGACAAGGAACCTTGCGTGCCTTAAGTCAGCAATTAAAACTTTTATAGCGTTAATCTAGGAGCTGTTTTCATGCATTATACATGGGCATTTTTAATTCTTTCCTATTTTGATACTTTCTTTTTTAATGAAATCTAATGGGAGCATATAATCGAAGTGAAAGGCATTAAATTATCTAAGTCAGATCCTGACCTGTGTAAAAATTTTCATTAAAACCCATGTAGTAATTTTGGTTGACACACATCCAAACAAGCAAAGTACAGATGTACTGTAACGTTATGTGATCTATACATATAATAAAACAGTAAAATTTGAAACAAAATTTTGAAGTAGGAACTGGCTCGCCTCATATTCCAAGCCGCGCTGTATTTTCACGAATGACAGCGGTATCCAACCGCAAGAACCCTCATTATGATCTCGGGGACTCCAAAGGGACATGCCATATTTCCAGTTTGGCCCTCATATGACTTGAATGAATAACCAGAAGAAATTGAGGTAGGTTGTGTTACTAGGCAAACCAACTTACTAATATATATTTTTTTACAATTGATTATAGAGCAAATTCATTAATATAATTAAAAGTATACTCGATTTTCAATATATTCAATTAGAATAAACTATCTCAGTTCCTTTGAGGTGCATTTATATAAGCTTTTTGCTCTGAATACTAAGTCAGAGACCACTAGAGTTCAAGTCGTGACTAATGAAAATCCAGAGATGAACTTTACTCTAGAAGTTACCTACCTAGTTACTAACTATAATGAACTAGAATAATTACGCTTAACTCGGTCCAAGATTATTTCAGTTAAGGGAATTTAACTTATGAATGTAGAGTATAGAACGATTTGATGATTATTAAAATAAAAGAACTTACAAATTAGTCTGGCAGGACAATAATATATGTCCTACCAATAAACAAATAAACTCCGAAAAAACAATTTTCGATGTCAGACACTGGATTTAACATTTTTTCTGTGAGAAAAAAAAACAAGTTTCTTACGAAGTGGGTTGACCGCAAACGGAGTTTATTGCATAAAATGCCTACAATAAAAGTATTTAATAGATCACCTAAACACTTTTGCAGAAACCCTTTACCTTATATTTCGCCTCGCACTTGGCCAGTTCTTTATTGCCTTCTTTATGTGTTGTTAGATAAGATATGTGGGTGTTTTGTGTAACGGTAGGCATACATACGGTCATAGCGATTCGCACACATCATACATATTTGAGTAGATACTATTCGTTATATATTTATTACCATTAAAACAGTTTTGGATCAGTTAGAAAACTTTCGGTCCCTAAAAAGGTTATTCGAAACACTCTTGAGACCTCCTTTCCCTACGGCAATGGAAAAGGTTATATAGGTTGTTTGTATATATTGTTATCTGTCATGTGTTACAGCTTATCCATTCTCACACGATATAATAAATACGAAGGTTACACGCTCAGTCTGCTACCTACTGGTGCAATCGCGCTAAGTTATTTCAAGTGAAACGCCAACGAAACTGAAACGTTACTCGACTTTTTGACGTATTTCGTATCGCGCTGTCGTTTGGACAGCTCAGTGGAACGAAGCTGAACCGTTGTTGGAACTCAAACGCAACTCAGACGCTGTCAAACGAAAAGTTAGTCCAAAGCTACTTTAGCTCGCACGCTACTCAAACGTTTAGTGTTTTGGTGAGTTAAATTGACGAAAATCGATGAAGAAAGTATAGTTGCTTATAAAACAATTAATATAATAAATAATTAAACCATATTCCTACGATATGTACTTGGTTGAGTATTACTTTTTGAATTAAATAAGAAGTATAATTAATTGAAGAAAGCGCCTAAACCAGAAACCTAACATTTTCCCCTTATAATTTTAACGAAATATGTTATAACTATTTTACTTTATCGTCCAGCTAATGTATGCTATAATAAATATTTATTAAACATCTATCCACATTTTTCATTTTTTAATTGAAATTTATGTCTGTACCTTGTCTGTCTGTACCACCCGAGAGCTACTGAATTGGGAATATTCAAGATTTTTAATTATTTGTTTAAATAAATCTATAGTTATTGAAAAAATATGTGGTCCAATCAGTTTTTTGATAAAATAAATTTATATACTATTTACTATATATTAATATACTATTTTAAAGGCCTTTAAAATAGGCAGTTAGAAAAAGAGATGCGATATAGACTGTAACGTCTATAATAACTGCACGCAAAGTTTAAAAAAAAGCGATGGATAGAAAACTTAAATCACTAATATCTTACTAATTTCTCAACAGAAATCTGAGATTTTTTGTCATTTTGTATATCTTTTAGCCCACTATGCTAATGCTAGCATCATCATATTATGTCTCGGCCAGTAGATAACTGACATTTAGTAGACATAATAATATTCTAACCGAATTCATGCTCACCATCTATAATACAAATCAATTTACTGGAGCAATATCGTATCAGAAGATTATTCAAAGCCAGACGGGGGACCTACGTTATTTGGTTGCGTTGGATCAAACTAGATTACAGATTTCTACCAATATTTTGTATATACATTCTATATATAAAACTAAGTGGTGAACTAGCAAACGGGTTACCTGATAAAGAGCAACTACCGTTGCCTGCTTTGTTCTCGTACCTCGATAATAGACCCTCGCAACATTAGAAGTGTAGCAGTTACGTCGCCAGCCTTTAAAGGAATACGCTCTCTTCTTGAAAGTTTGTTTGTCGTACTACTCCATCAAACGTCGACGCGGGTCCCCTAACTAGCTATGAATAAATTTCTTCGATGATATATTAGAATTGAATCGCAATGGAGTAAAAGCTATATCAGCTTGACCTGTGACGTCACAGAGTACAACTCTCACAGCTCACGTCACAGATCAAACGTATGTCGTGTTAACTGCTCACTGCTCATTCACGCTCTCATAGAAGCGTTATATCATCTTTTATAATGGAAGTATCAATAGGTACTACAAATATTTTAATAAATATATTAAAATTATTGGGAATAAGGTAAAGTAAAGCTTATTTTTTTAAGTTTTTTTATGGTTAATAGGATAAACTTTACATTTCAGAAATTCATAGCTTAAAATTTAGTAAATTGAGATTGTCTGGCGGAATATTGCTAAATATCATTGTTTACTCCTTTTTTTATATAGAGAAATCTATACTTCCCCATTCCGCAACATACTACCTATTCTATGATATCAACTTTATTGGGCGTTAATGTTTAGGGTGAACAAGCCCTAGCCTACTATATATTTTTCATACCTCCAAGTGATATATCAAACTCAAGGGTATGAAAAATACATAGTAGCCGATTCTCAAACCTATTCATATAAAATTTAGTAA
This sequence comes from Cyclargus thomasi, assembly GCA_026546445.1. NCBI lineage: Eukaryota > Metazoa > Arthropoda > Insecta > Lepidoptera > Lycaenidae > Cyclargus > Cyclargus thomasi. The sequence continues at coordinate 7,053 of JAOTAV010062513.1, read as the reverse complement.
AAATCGGTAAAGTGAGATATGATAATTAAAAGAAAAACACAAAAATATATTGTATACTTAAAAGCTTACATAACGCCTAGATCGTGAAAATAAAAAAGCCCCGTCAAAGGCTACTATAAAATATTTTATTCGCTCGTAAAAATTAAGTGAACGTTTGTTTATTGTTCAGCACTTTAAAAAATTGGATAGGTCTTTGTTAATCTGTTGACGGTTCGCTCTCAGCTGAGCTATAATTTAGTTAAAAAATTATCACGACACAATGATTAATCGTTTACAACATCAACCCCCCCAAGACAAGTGTCAGGCGAGTATCGTTTACGATAATCGCCTGGCGTGTTTTTGTATGGGATTGGCATAGACGGACGAAAAGTCACGTTATCTAGTCGAGTTCGAGTATGTCAATCCCATACAAAACAAGCGAAGCGATTATCGTAAACGTTAATCACTTGTCACTTGTCTAGGGGGGCAGGTCGGATATTCCCCAATTTAAGATTTTTTGACATTTATGAAGAAAGATAAAAACAACTACACTAGCTATGATCCGGTCATTTGCATCCACACATACACACATCAATACAATATTATTTAAATTTATAATAAAGTTTCTAAAACATATCCTCGTATTTATAGTAATAAATACAGCTTAAGCAATAAGCACCGTTATTCTCAAAACCGACGTGTGAATGTTGCCTGACACAGTAATCCATATTCATAACACGGCCGTAACTAAATTCGTATGTACATTTTAGAGTTAGTTTTCCAAGCCCTTTGGGAATTTCACTAGGAATGTGAATGCATTTCTAACTGTATCTAGAATACACGTTCCCGTATCATATTACTCTCGTATTTGAAAATGCTACGGGTACTTGCATTTGACAGCACAAATATTTGAACTCGCACCACCTAGGCAAGGCTACGTGCTATTAGCTGGGTATTTCTCACGAAATTCCGAAACTCGTGTCCCTATCGTTTATATTAAAATCCTACGGAGGTATGGATGTAAGGCATATAGGCAACTATACGATCCAAATAACTATCCATAAAAGTATTGCATTAGATATCAGAGCTGTTTTAATAAATAAATAAAAATGCGTGACCATGATGCTTCTAATATCATTTCCTCATCGTGTCCCCAGTGGCAATATTATTTACTTTTAATTTTCAAACGGGCTCAAAACTCATTCGACTCATATTCAATCAGTTTGAATTGTTTAAACATATGACAAATTTATAGGAAAACCAAAATTAGCACTATAAAGTAAAAAGAGCGTTTAAAATTTATATATTTATTTGTGTCCCAAAAATCATTCCCTCACTATTTCTGACAGTTGAATAATAAACGTATTTAAAATAAATTAATACGAATGCTATCATTCGTTTTCGAAAGTTGGCACCAATATAAATTTAATAAATCGGCGAATTTTCAGTAATAGTGCCCGATCACTATCACTGAAAAACCTCCGAGCGAGACCCCGATCCTTATAAAAAATATTTTATTGGTTTTATGGTTTTGATTGTCATTCCCTCACATTCTGAAAAATCAAACGGCAAGTTCCTGAACAGATTATAAATTTCATAGATAACATGGCATTTGAGAGTAATCTCCTTAACAGGAAATATAAGACTAAATAAAATACTAAATCACGAGAACTTAATGGATATTCTTTAGTTCGTCATTCCCTCCCCATCATTGCGTCATAGAAATTTATGATGAAATTATATGATAATTTAATAATGAAATTACATAATAAAATTCAAGGAATATTAATATTATTATAATGACATAAGATAAACGTCAAACAATATTTTTTGTCATTACAGTCAGTAGATAGTTTATAAAAAAAAACCTTTTGGAATTTCGGTATAATTACCCAGCTACAGTAAGTGTTGTGAAGGGTTACGTTGAGTACCTACTCCTAGGTTCTCGAGGGAGGAAGAAGGTTTCGGTATTCGGAATGAATTAATTATGAATAATTCATTCCCGTGTGTTAAAAAAATACAATTGAAGACATAAGTGGAAGAAGCGAATAACTTACATTTTACAATCTTCGAGTAAATACTCATTTTTTTCTATAAAATTTTGATAAATCTTGTAATTTAGCAATCTCAATATTTAGCTTGTCTGTCTAGCTATACATCAAATCCACATTATTTCAATTTCAAATCATTTTTCCGGTCCTAATGAGTCCGGCATTTACGTAAAAATCCGGCAGTTTTTAAAATGTAAATAACCCGCTTCTTCCACTTATGTCTTCAAGTTGTATAATATTTACATTAGCTAACCTATTGAAATTTGTTTTGGGCGCATAGACTTTATTTGGATTTTTAAAAGCTCATTGCTGTCTATGACCCTGTACTTAGTTCTTACCCACCATGAAACTTCATTTTTGGTCATGTGGTTACGAATGAGTTTCAAAACACTTTTTGTTTTTTTTTTCAATTGTGAGGCGTGACCATTATTAAATAACTTTTTTTTTTCTTTACAGATTACGCTACCTCCTAAGACAACTAAACAGGGGTGAGATCCCCGCAGAGACTTTACAAAAAAACCTCCAATACGCCGCCAAAGTTCTTGAAGCTGTGTATATTGACGAAACAAAGTAAGTATATCGTAGTCTTATATATTACTGTACTTTTAATTTCCGGAACGATATGAAACACGAACATCCATAAAAATTAACATATAAAATGTTGAATGAGAGTTTGAAAATTATATTTCAACCGGTACTCAAAATAATTATGTATAATATATATTATTACAAAAATTAGATAAACCATCTTTGATAATAATTTACCCTACATATTATGACTCCTAGAAACTTCAACTATTCAAATGTAAATATTTGTAGAGCTCTGACGTTCTATCTCAGCTCATGAAGTAATATTTGGAAATAGAAATCTATAGAAGCAAATTCTAACTCTCACCATTTCCGTCCGGTTAAAATCATTACTAGAAACTGTATCTGAGAAACCTAATATTAGTTGAGCTGCAAAGTTATTTTTTCTGGAGATATTAATAATGTAGTCAATACTAAAATTTTAGATTATTTAAGACGACCCAATTTATTAAATTTCCAACGCTTGAGTTATTCATTTTGCGCTACAAATCAAATATTTTACTAACCTTGTGTTTCAGGTGATTATGTCCAGTTCAAAAACCTGATATTAGCTGTACTTAGCATTTATTTATACCAGCATATTTTTGTTACCTTACGTATTCAGTACTGGAGCATCCATGGACAACGCCTGTTCGGTTTTTTCTTTTCAACTATAAATTGGACACTTAATACGCCTTACCTCTTAATACCTAAAGAACAGTCTCAAGAGCAAGTTTTGATTTTTAAATCTTCCTGATCATTTTTATCTTATACCCTGTTTTTTAAAAAACTTTTATTAAGTTCTCAGACTCACTAGGAAAGCTAGTTAACTCTCTATTGACCTCCTTTGACAAGATAACCTTGACTTGTCTATTAATTTACTCAGTTATTAATGTGTAAAAATAATTAGATATATGAAGCTAGTTTTGTCTACCACAAGAATTACTATTAGCTATAATTACTAATAGCTTACTAGCCTAGCTTGAAAGAACCTAGCCTCGTGTAACCCGGGCATAACGGATTTTATTGCAGAGCACTTTTTTAATTCCCAACGTTACTGAAAAACTCTACGTCAGCTGGCTGAGGTACTAAGTACTCAAGTTTTAACGATTCTCTTGTAAGCCTAATAAATCATTAAACACTATTAAAATTTCTGTAAATTTACTACAATTTTACTGCGCAAATGTATCCTAAAATTACAAAATCTTGTATTGTATTGGAATTTAAACACGCATTTGTAATATTACATTTTATAATTGCTCAAATACGAAGTAGATAGCATTTTTACAAATATTCTGTAATAAATTGTGTTGTAAAATTGCATGACTTAGTTTCATATTTCTAAAAATGTGGTGCATAAAAACTTCCTACACAAATTAAGTAAATTTACCATAGAAATTTTTAACAGTGCATAAATAAACGGTTTAAACCGTTGCAATAATTACAATATTCCATGTAATAGGTATAATGTGCGTTAACGGCGGTGAAATGAGAATTACGTACCCCCGGGACCCTTAATAAAACATTACCGAGGGGATCGTCTAAATATTTCATTTATAATATGCTAACAACGCTGAGGAATATGCCCAGACTTAACAAGACCTTTAATTGATCCATAACGTTACAAACGAGACACGTTCCTTTAATGGTTCCGTTACTATAATATTTGATGTGATCAATTCAAATATGTGGTTAGTTTCAATATTTACGATTATAATAACTTTTTCCAAAGTGCGTAAAGCCCTTTTAAAAGTTCTGGAGCATGAAATAGAGCCAGTGATTCTCAAATTTTCAAAACGTTTCGAATTCTGCGTTTTAAAATATTCGATCACAGAGTTTTATTTGTTGTACTAAAAGCTTATGCTGGGTAGCCAGCCTCTATTATTCTCTCAAAACTGGATTGAAATACCCTCGAGATTATCGTACCATTAAAATGTTTCACTTGCCCAAAGGCTGACCGTAATCTTTTAGGGATTTCTCCCTGTAGAGAAACCACAAAATAAAATGAATTCAGCAAAGAGTGTTGTTTAGCCATTTCATAATAGCGCTGCACGAAGAAGGTGACATAAGGATTTAATATATTAAATTGATAAAGCGTCTGCCTGCAAATGACAGGACTAAGCTATAAAATTCTCGCAGCTATATAAGTAATGTTATAAGCCGTAATCGTCTCGGAGGACCTTAAGTTGGGTTCTGGAGGGTGATTTAACCATTTCAGAACATCACACGGTCTCGAAGGTAGAGTAAACTTTTACTTAACGGCCTCTCCCGAGGGACACCTCTTTAGTAACTATACTCGACGTGCCTCGTGAAACGGGCGTTGCTTTAAGAACATTTTCACTACGCCAAAAATTCAGAATAGCCAAAGTGAGAAAACAGTTAGAATTTCATGCTAAGGCATGTAAAACGGTATGCTACTAAATTACTATTACTAACGAAATACTATGGCGGAAAACAAAAATATGGTGGACCAACATCCACTGGACCACTGTCCTGGCGCAAAATCGTCATCGATGTTACCTTGATGCTATTAAATTACTATTACTAATGTAATACTATGGGGCAGAACAAGAATTTTATGGATGGACATGACCACTGTCCATACGCAAAATTGCCATCGACATTACCTTGACATAACCTATTGACTAGGCTTGCCGGGAGTCCATTACCGCATTTCTCTGCGTAAAAAAAAAGGCGTGCCGGGAGTCGCGACGCATGTGTCGCATCGCGTTTTTCATACTTAAACGACTAAGTGCGCTCTTTGTATGAAAATGCTTTGCGATTCGGCATCCACCGTCAATCACAGTACGCTCACTCCTTCGATTTGAATAATTAATTTGATAGTTTAATAAACAGACAATTTACTTACCAGTAATCGATAAAAACAAGTGTCATTGTAGAAATAATACGTATTATAATGTAATATATAAATCATGGTTTTCGTTACAAGACGTCGAAAACGTTCGGAAATGTTGAGATAAGATTTTTATGCAATGCTAGAAGAAACAAAGACTTTTTTCAATATTTTTATGCTTGAATGTGTGTTCATACAAACGTTTACACAAAGATATCGCTTAGAATTTAATCTAAAGTCTAGACGATCCCTATCCAGTTATTAAAATAGTAATATGAAATTTCATTATTCGGTTTGAGTATACTATCGGTGATAATAACTACATCTTGCTCGCGACGACTCTTACGAATGCGAAGGGAACATTGGAGAACAGTTAATTTGCTAAAGTGATATAATTCAAAATCTTTATATTTTTTATTTATATTTGTAACGAAACAAAACAAACGTTAGGTGACAAATCCATACAATTAAAATTTTGTTACTCTTGCTATAATTTGAGAACGGCACAATGAATTTTGCTAATTTACTCAAGTTTATAATAAATAAAATGTAGGAGCTAACTTTTTTTTTACGATATTTATAAGCAAGCAGACAGGTTACCTGATGGAAAGCAACTGCCGTCGCCCATGGACACTCGCAACATCCGAAGAGTCGCGAGTGCGTTTCCGGTCTTAATGAGGGAATAGAGAATGGGGATTAGGGAAGTTGGGCCACCGGTAAACTCACTCACTAAACCTAAACACTGCACAACGCCGTTTCACGCCAGTTTTCTGTGAGGCCGTAATATCCAGTCGAGCCGGCCCATTCGTGCTGAAGCATGGCTCTCCCACGGCAATGAGAATCCGTATTATGTACTTTAAGATCGAAAAATGTCTCAGTGGTACACCTCTCCATGGCCTCCACCGGAGTTGCCTGTTAACCTGCACGTACTCATATTCTTAGTAATTGTACAAAACTAGATATGAGGTCATTTGATAGGTAACAATTTACTTATCAAATTACCTCATACCTAGTTTTGTACTTTTACTAAGAAAAAAAAAATAATCAGTTTTTTTTTGTCTCCTGAAATGTAGCCATCTTTAAGATACGAGGTTGAGTCAGTAAAGCATCGATTTGATACTTTTTACGGGCACGATATTTTTATACGACGAATTAAAAGGCCCAAAAGCCGAACAAGCAAATACACAAAATGTAAGATTTTTCAAGGTCATAAACTCAGTGTCTTCGCTATAAATATCGTTCGTAATCCAACAGACTATTGTGTGATCTGCAATATTGGTTAGTGAGGATTCGTATTGTAGTCTTTGTGTCTTACATCAATAGCTATTGTACATCTATTGCTTTACCTAAAGCTTACACGGTAAAGACGATGTATTTAAGGTTTTAAATAACCTTACGCACGAATTGACGACATCTGTGGCTCAGTTGGTAAGCGCGTTGGTAGCTTAAGCCGAGGGTCGCGGGTTCGAATCCCGCTGACGGAGCAAGTTTTTCAATGTTCCTGGGTCTTGGATGTGTATCATAAAATAAAAATTTTAAATATGTGTATAGTATAAAAGTATTAAATATATTTCCGTTGTCTGGTACCTGTAACACAAGTCC
>JAOTAV010062502.1:0-14552 GCA_026546445.1 Cyclargus thomasi | reverse complement strand
TAAAAACCTTCCTCATGAGTTACTCTATCTATTAAAAAAAACCGCATCAAAATCCGTTGCGTAGTTTTAAAGATTTGCGCGTTCATAGGGACAACATGACACATGACAGAAAAAGCGACTTTATTTTATACTATGTAGTGATATTTTAAATTTAAAATTTTAAAGCACTGTATTAAAAAATACACGAAGTTTGTCCATATAGATAAGTTGTAATATTGAAAAAATCACGCTGTACTTTTAATGAATTACATTTTCATACGTAACAAAATTATTAATTACTTATTCCTAGTTTCTCACAAAGCTCTAATATTAAAAACTGTTTTTATTTTTTTACAAATTCAAAACAGTTCTCTTTATATTTAAATCTACATTTGCACAGTAAAATGACGCAAAAAATATGTTCTTAATAAAAATACAATTTCATAACCATTACCGTGTTTTATACCGTCAGGGTCAAACACGTTGCTATAAAATAAAGGCGTTTAAACGTAGCGTGTGGGTCGTTATTTAATTTCTGTCGAAAATCTCGGTTTAGGGACGATTTCACACTATCCGATTCGATGTCGATGTCGACACCATGTATCGACATGACTCCGATATCCAATATCGGTCAGTTACAGAAAGGTACATGTTTCGTATATTTAATAATTAAATAAGATAAAAATTAAAGGTCACTCATCACAAAATCTCAAAAACAATAAGTGCTGGAGGTTTCAAATTTTGCGGGCTGTTCTTAAGACGTCAACGACGACGAACCCCTGAGGATTTCTTTTTATTAATTTCTAAGAAAATACTTATTAACGCGAAGTTGCTGGAAAAAGCTAATATTTCGTACATTTTATTTTCTCCGATATCGGATCGCTACCCGACAATGTCGGATCGGATAACATGAAAACTCTCAAACCCTCCCCGATCGAGCTTTGATGTTAAATATTTAAGTTTGATTTCACTTCATATAATTAATTATTCCAGTTATCGAAAATGTTCTTAAAAGACGTGTTTCCATTATTCTGTAAGCTTAACGAGTTCATTGAAGTTAAACTTGTACAGATTTTGCTTTTGTGATTTTCTTGGGTTGTGTTGATTAAAAAAGAAGATTCTTTGTTTGCATTTATTAATTAAATTAAAATTTTTAACACGCTTTTTTAGGTCGTTGTATACGTCAGTTTAAAACGAAGTAATGGGAACTCAGGAATTATATTTATTTATTTTACATAGTAGTTTCTGTAATTATTTAAGTGAAAATAATCGAAAAAAGTAATCTGGTGTAAAATATTGATGAAAAATAACCACAAGACTCACAAATAATGATTTACAATCTATTAAGATTCACTCAAAGTTTGGTTCGAGTTGTTTAATCGGAGAATCGTTTGACAATTATAAGACAGTTAACAATCCTCGTTAGTTGAAGTTCAAGTGTGAGTTTACGAGTTATCTTCCCCTCGCCCCTTCGCGTCGTCGAGCGTTAACTCAAACAGCTCAATGGTAATGAGTTATTAGTTCACCGGTTTTACCAGTTAGATATTCTAGGTTTATGTTATTTTATTTTTGAAAATCAATGTTTGAAGTAGTTTCTGGGAAATACTTTTCTGTATATTATAATTATTACTTTCCTTGATAAACTATAATTTTAATTTACAAAACATCCCATCGATTATGATTTATCACTTCTATTTCAATTTTTTTGTTTGGTATACTTATTACAAAAAATCAAAAATTAATAACCAAATTCCAAATCACGCATTCAAAATAAAGCTTCAAATTACACTTCGAAATCAAAATAATGATGCACTTGGAACACAAGTGTGTACGCTACGAAATGTCAGCGCCATGTGCTACGAGGCTCGTAGCTCGTGCTACGCGGCGCTACGAATCGCTACGAGCTACGTACGTTCGTAGCGGAGACCCGCGGGAGACTGCCGCAACTCGCGCACCGCCCCTAATGATTGACAAAATACTTCACCTGTATCTCAAAAAAGCTCATAAACAACGTCTTCATTCATATTTAGTCATGGTAACGGGTCGGTACATTTGCCATTACCATTTGGTGTTTAGTGACATCAAAGCTATCTTATCCCCGCCTTTTTTACCTGTTGTTTCAAACGAATTTTTAATACGAAAAAATACAGGCGAACCAAGCAGCCAATGCAGATAGGGTCTGATAATAAATGGATGTAAGTTTCCAGTATATTGCAGATAATTTAAGTAAAAAATTATAAGCCTACGGAAATTTGAGATTTCTACCCATATTTTATTATTATATATTATTACTATTATTTGTAACTATGAGCGTAGCCTAAATTGCCGTTACATATTTTTTAAATTTCCTGTACTTAAAAATCTTCAGCGCAAAAATATAAATGAGGCTATATAATATTTTCTTATCTTTGTCTGAAATAGACCGCATAAAATACAAAGACATCAGATTTAAAATAGTGAAACGTTGCATAATTATTCTTACTAGTAAGATGGATTGTGGAAGTACCTCAAAAATTTCTCAATTTTGTATGGTTTAGGACATAGCACATAAATTGATGGAAATAAGAAAGATAATAACATGAGAACATAAAGAATGCATTAAATACTACACATTATTATATAACTTATATCGTACTTGCTAATCTTATAGCACAATATCCCATCAACGAAGTTTACCATAATATCCTACGAAGTTGCTAACAATGGTGTTGTCGCGGAAGTCACAGCAGGCGACACACGCGACAATTTCCGCCCTTCGCTAACTTCAAGATGGCAATCGCGAAACACTTTTAGGGTTCCGTGCCGAGTTCACGGGGACTATCCTAGTCGAGCTTGTTTCATTTTGAGACATAGTTTATTTTTTTCTATAAGCAGAGGTATCAGTACCAAGGGCATGTTTTGAAATGTGAATTAATTGAATGTAATCTGAATATATTGAACTTATGATGATGTAGTTCATTTGAAAAGTTTCCCTTTATCCCTTCATCTATTTTTAACATAGTATTTGATACAATGATCCTGCTTACACTCAAAAAAGACGTACTAAAAAGACAACATAAAGTAATATCAAATTGAAAACGCTTTATTGGCTTTGTGGACGTTTTTTGGATGTTAAAAGTATTTAAGCGGCTTGAACCGCTAAAGAACTCTTAAAGCGCGAGCACCTCTCGCACTTAGCTCGTATTAGATACGTCTTTGATCGTCGAATACAGCATAAATGACTGACAATATAAGGCAAGACTTGTAATTATAAATAAAACTTTACAATTGAAATTTTGTATATTTTACAGCACACCCAATTGACGTGTTTAGCCTTATACGATACTAGTAGTTGTCCGTGGCTTCGCTCGTAATTCAGAAGAGCGTAACAATACAAATAGTTTGGGAACATGTTTTACCGGACCCACAGGAGTCATGAAGAGTAACAAGTTACCATCTCTTTCAATAATCTTTCTGCGGAAAATTAAGTTGATTGATTGCTACGTTAGGGTGTGAAACAGAGGACAAGCTAATAAACACACGCACTTTCCTATTTATAATATAAACTAGCATTTACCCGCAACTTCGCCCGCGTTGAGTTTCCCTGTTAATAATAATATTATAAATGTAAAAGTGTCTCTCTGTAAGTTCTTCATGCTCAAACCACTGAACCGATTTTGATGAAATTTTATATGGATACACTTTGAGTCTCTGTGAAGGATAAAGGATACTTTTTGTCCCGTCAGAATGTTTGATTCCCGTGCGATAAACAAATTGTGACACAACGGAGTTGCGGTCATCATTTAGAATTTTATAAGATTTATTTAATATATTTTTTTAACTTCGATTTCAACAACAAGTTCACATTTTTATCAATATCTACTCTTCTTAACTTGAAACCGTTTGCGAGTTGTGAATTTAACGAAATTCCAAGCTACGGAGTCAGCTATATGTTGTCAAGCAGATCATTAATATCTTGAGAGGGAAATGTTAGAGACATATATGTATAGTTTGTTGATAGCGAAGTGTCATCTCATTTGACGAGTGGGTGTCGACTCTCTAGGTTTAACTATTAAGATATACAGGATGTGAGGCTTTACTATTATGCTATACAGGGTGTAACGAACTAAATTTATTATTCTTCGGGGTTCGTACAGTGCCATTTATTGAGTTCGATGTTAAGAAGTCTCTGATTACATCGCAGACAATGCGTATATATATATTAAATAAAATAAATAATTCATTAATACCAGTTCGAAGATGGACGGACGGCGGACCTTTAGTTATTTATCATGTCCTGAATAGTATTATTACATACAAGATCTCTTTGATTACATACAAGGAATAAATGTTCATATATTTCGCAAACTTTTCCGATGAACGTGGCAAGTTTAAAATGCTAGCATAAATTCTTGTTATTATGTGTCACGTATTAATTAACTTTTCCGTTTTGTTAATTACGTGTGTTTTTCGCACAAAATCTCATAAATAGAAATGACCAGGCGCAATTTTTCACGAAGATAAATAAACGCAAAGCTTGTTAAATATGTACAGTCTCTAGTGAAACTGGTTAAACGTTTTTGGACTTTATGCTATTGATATTAAAGTCGATATTATGTTAAAATCTGGTTGTCGGCGACTGTACATACCTTCCATAAATCTTTCTTTAATCTCGCGGGATACGCCTGCACTTGTACAGCCTACCTAGGTATTGCATTATTCACGCCAAACCTAATTTGGTTACCCTAAATCCTAATCCTATTAATAATTATATTGCGAGCCTGTTTCACCGCTTACTGTTAAAATGTCTGTTAGGTTATCCACAACTTTTTGACAGATTTTTCATACAAAACTATCAAATAAAATTGTATCTGTCAAATGAATAGACTATATGTAAGCGATGAAACAGGCCCTAATACGTATAACATTAGGTCGGTATGCACACGTTTGATTGGTAAGAAAACTATGTTTTATCGAAAATGCGTAGAAAAAAAAACAAATTACGAATATAACTTTGAAAATAATAGGTTAAAGTCTGGTTTAAAAAGGAATTAACAATCTAGTTTAAAAAAATCTTGTCCCACATGTTTCTATTTGTTGAGCTTCAAAAGATATGCGTATTACTATCTATACATATAAAACAGTAAAATTGGCGTGTCTGTACAATTATTATTTTTACAAACTAATCAATTTATGGGCTTAGGAACAGTAATAAAATACAAATCGACAAAAAAAGGTTGTCTGTTTGTCTGTACACGCTAATCTTTGGAACTATTGAACGGATTCGAATAAAACTTTTTTTATTTCATAGGCTCTATTTAGTCTAGACAACACATAGGATACTCTTTATCCCGGAAAAATGTACGGTTCCCATGATATACTTCTTACTATTTTTAATAGTGTATTAGCTTTTGCCTGCAGCTTCGGCCGCGTTAAGAAGTATTTTCATTTAAAATTTCATCCCCTATTCTATCCCTGAGGGGGGCGATTCTACTAAAACTTATTCTTAGCAGATAAGACATAACATCTACCTGCACCAAAGTTTAGCCCGATTAACTTTTAGTTTTATATATTTGATGTATCCGTATGAAATCATTCTAGCAGTATGGCTTTTATATGGATGGATGGACGGCCAGGACAGTTGTAAAAAATTACTCTTATGTCTGGTTTACACGTATTAAGTAGATAAGTAGGTTATGAAATTTTAACTTAATTTTAAGTTATTTAACTTGCCACTTGCTACTAAATTTTGTGTTTAAATGCAATTATTAACTTAAAATCAAGTTAAAATTTAGTTACCTATTTATCTACTTAATACGTGTAAACCAGATATTAAGGTTTATACAAGGGCTAGAAGGGTAAAATTAACCACTTATAAGTAAGTCAAAACGTTAACCATATTAGCCAAAAACATATGTTATAGTATGATTATTATTACTCTTTCATTACTAGCGAGGACTTTTTTCTTAAGCTATACTATAGTAAATCAGAAAAAATGTTCCGTAGACATAGATTTTTTGTAAAAAACCGTATAAACTACAAATGTGACCGGTTAAGTAGATCTATTTTTTGCCACAATACAATATAATCTCTATACAACAACACTATAATCCCTAAGGAGGTATTCTCATTTCTTTTTTTTATTATTTGTACATTCATTATTTTCCGTTAGCAGGGGGAGATTTTTGAAACTCCGAATATATGGTCAAGGCCCTTGACGCCTGTATAACCCTTAAAATGCTTGAATAACGGAACCTTACAAACCATGATACGGATACCGCCGCCGCTTTCGTTCACGTTTGATCAATTCATGGCACCGAAATCATTTTAATATTTTCGCTTCATGTATATCGAAGGCTTTATAAAAAGTAATAAAATCTATCCGGGGGTGAATAGCGGAGCAGCTGTAATTCAACCTCACTCGTGATTTCGGTGACACATTCACGTATTGAAAGGTGTTCAATATTACAGGAGCACCCACGGGACTGCGTCGTGATTTTATTGCATTTTTAATTAAGGACTTTGTACCCGTCGTTGATGATTTATGCAGTACTGTCACGTTCAGTAAATAGTTACGCGGGAATCGTACATTTTACCACAAAATCGTAGTTTATGTCTTTCCTCGGGGTTTACTTTTTATTTGTTTCAATAAAAAAACTCTAGCGGCTCGTAAGATGAACGCGTTAAAACAAACAAATGCAAGCTATGATTTGAGTGTCAACAAGCTACCCACTGAGCTGATCTTTCATATAGAGGTTCATAAAATTAGTATAGGCGCTGACGGTCGCATTCAAAAAGAATTAAGAAAATACAAATAAAAAAGATAATGTTTTAACACTTTATTTGTTACGTTGGGCCAAATTAACAGCGATTTCTTGATTTTATTACGAAAATTTTGGCATAAACCCCATACACATTTTATCAATTTTCAATTAATTCTAATAAGGTCATGAATTTGAAACTATATGTTTTCCCAATACCAAAATTATACTATTACGCTATACTTATCTGTCTATACAAAAAACCTAGTGACATACACACAAACACACTTTCCTTAGTAGTGGTACATCTGCAGTGAGAGCGGCACGTGTTTTGCAGGCTGCGCCATCTGAACGGATGCCAAATGGAAGAAATCTTTCGGCTTTAGTTATAATCAGACTGTGTAAAAGTTAAGCTGAAAACAAAGTAAACGGACGCGGCTGAAAATAAAGGGGCAAACGAGCAAATGGGTTACCTGATGGTAAGCAACTACCGCCGCCCATAGACACTCGCAAAATCAGGGTTGCATGTGCGTTGCCGGCCTTTTAAGAGGGAATACGCTCTCTTGAAGGTTTGTAGGTCGTAGCGGAGATACTGCTATAGACATGGCTGACGAAAAGTCCGCGACTTACGTCTTATAGTTTTCACTCTTCATTGTAGAAGTATAATCTAGATTGCGGCTGTCAGTCGCGTCCGATCAGTATGTTTTCCACTTTTTACTCAAACAATTTAGAATTTCTATCCTAAAGTTGTTTCTTCGTCGACTTTATGAAAAGTTGAAGATTTCTCAGTTCGACTGTTACGTTATTTCCATTTAAAATGTGACGGTGGTCACATCTTATATTAATACACTCATGGTTAATACGATAGAGGGCTTATTCCAGAAATAGTTAACCTAAATAATGTAGCAAAACATGCCCGTGGGGTACATTTTCGTCTAAAGCAAACAGACCCTGGCTCGTGCTAGTATCTATGGCGAACTCGATTTATCGACCCAACCGAACCGTACATCTTCTGGATTCAATTTACTTTAATTATCTCCCCACTGTATTGAATGTACAATAAATCTTATTGTGAGCGGTTCTTACTTTCTACGACTGTTGTAAGGACAGGTCGTTTCTACCTGTAAGACGTTTTCAACTTATGTGTCCTAATGGAGATTGTAACTTTTTATTAGTCCGCGAGCACTTCTATTATCGCAGATTCCGTATTTTAGATCTTATAAAAATCCAGATTTCCATCTCTATGATAAGATAATCGTCAAAAGTTTTAAAAATATACGTGGATATAGAGAACATGGTTAGTATTTATCCAACTTACTTATGCCTATTATTAGGTATATTAAATGTAGAATTGTGGCTTTCATGTCAATCTCGCCGAGACTTCAAAACCGATTTTGGGCAAATTTGATGTCATATTAGCTGACTACGATAATAATATTTTCCAATCAAGGCTCCTGTTAAAGAAACAGCCTTGATATTCAATGTTAGCATTGAATATTTGCCCTTTCTTCCACGCGGGCAAACCCGCAGCTAAGTACTATAGTTTATTTGCATATAACAAAAGTTTCATTGGGGCTTATCCTTAGTTTCAGAATCAAGATGCTTTCTTATTGTGAACGCTGCTCCATTTACCGACAGTATCAGATAAAGATGTAAGGCGGAACAGCTGTCATTAAGGTATTCTTTTACCGCTCGTACCATCCTATCTTAATATAATATAACAGAAAATGAATGAAATGAAAATAAAAAAAGTGTTTTTTCAAGAACCAAATACAAGATAGTTAATTTTTGTATCTGCCAAACAGCATAGCAGTTTAAAGGTAGATTTTGCTCACATATCATTTACAAGTAACTTAACAAGTAACAGAAACTTAGCCAAATAACCACCTTAATGTTATACTTAAGTATAATGATTTATCACTTTTTTCAAAAAATCTTTACGATGCTTATGTGACACTTGGGCATCCAAGCCCTACGACTCAGTCTTGGGATCAGTGTACAAACTACTGGGATGCCCAAGGCAATTATAAGAAATGTTCCTTATAATTTGATACTGTGTATAAATATCCTAATAATAACAATAATATAAATATGTAGTTTGAAAAATATTCATAATTGAGTAAATTTTTCCACAAAGTATCAAGCACATTTAATTTTATGTATCCTAAAATTACTTCCATTGGTAGGCATCAGTAATATTTTATTTCCTCATAAAGTCGAAGCACAAATGGAGCTTTTAATATTTAAAAATCTTAATGTTTTGTTAATGTTTCAAAATAAAAAAAATATGCATTGTGTAGCTTTATTAGACTTGCATGATTTTTTAGTGCTGTGTCGTTGGGTTCTCGAAAGTGTCTTGTGACTGACTGTTTTTTTTATATAATTTAACGATTCTGTATACATGTGAATACTCAGTTTGTTTAGTTTATCTTTACAGTTGCACATCTTATCTCATAGATGGCGTAAGTGGTACAGTATTATATTTTTATTATTGTCAATAATATAGTTACTATTTTCTTTTTAAACATATAGACACACACACACACACACAAATTATTATGCTAAAGCCCAAACCCAACGCTCAATAGTTTTTCCGTAATGTGTACCACAAACATGTACAGGGAGTGGGATATAGAGGGATCGCTGTAAATTGTAGAAAAACTAACACTTATCTCATTACCTTACCTAACGTAATATAAAAATCAATATTCAATTCGGCTTTTAAATATATAAGGCAAATTAAGTTCGAACCGTCTGCATTCAGGGTGGGTAGGAAATTGAAAATTTCACTTATATCGCTTGCTCGGAATCGCTTAAAATCCAATTACCGTGCTCCCCGTACGTTGATTGCATGTGCAATATTTACGACCCAAAAATAAGCATTCCCTTTGAAACGGTCGCCTTTGTGTGCACGTATTATTACAAGCTCGAATCTACAAGGATGTATATGGTAGTGTCAGCGGGCCTCGTATGCTGCAACTATCGATGTAATAACCTTAAAAAAAACCCCGACACAATGTTTTCCTTCCTTACTTTACTAACTCCCTTACTTTATTTCTGAAAGCCATTTGTCCACCTGTCGTTGTAACATATTTGTGTGACGAAAAGTAACGATAAATTCACACGTAGGTTTTATGGGCAGTAAAAACGTAAGTAGTTTAAACCATGCGACGAGCAAAGTGGTCTCTCGCACGCACAGGACAGAACACTCTATATTGACCGTTGGCGTACATCGGGGACATCGCAATTTGCAGCTGAAATGAAAATCCATACTAATGTTATAAATGCGAAAATGTGTCTATCCGTCCTCTTTATGCCTTAACAGCTGAACCGATTTTGCTGAAATTTGGTGTAAAGTGTGAAAAGGAGAAGAGAGAAGAGTCCCGAGGAAGGACATAGGAAAAATGTACGGTACCAGCTCGATAAACAAATTTTGACGTAACGAAGTTAATTTAGAAGAAAGTTAAGGTTTGAATACTGTACCAATGAGACGAGGGGACTTACATTAGTGTTATGAAGCTCACAAGGTCATTTAATATGAGAATATTCGTATTTCAGTCTACCCTTCTCGATGAAACCGCTAAATAAATTAATTTAAATAACTCTGATATTGGTTTCGATGTTCCGTTTTTATTGAAAACAGGCTAATACTACCTTGAGTACTTTGTATAGTACTCTCTCTTTCTTTACTTTCATATCCTAGTAGTACGGATGACCGACAAGGCTGACGAGAGATGAGGTGCAGGACAGATTTTTTACATGCCTATCCGACGCATGGATCCTTGTCAGATACTCGAGTAATTAGTTACACATATTCCGAACGAGGGAATTGAACTCACGACTTCCGAGTCAAGACCCACCCACTATTTACCTCTGAGCCACGGAGACGTTTTTACAAAGGAATGCTACAAATACAAAGTACATAACAATTATTGCATTATTAAAACTTACAACAAGTGTAAGCAAATAAAATAAAATAAAACAAAGGAGAATAAGACAAAAGCTGCATAATGAAGACATTTGAGTGGTTATTTTTAATGCATTCGTTCCAAGGCCCTGTCCTATCTGTAAGAATTTCATTAAGGCTCGACTTGTATTCATTAAACTATGTGGCAGGACTACTCGTAGTATTCATATTTCATACATATTAAAAATGTATGTGACGGTATACTAGTTTGTCTGTGTGTCAGCTTAAGCTGAGGCACCAAAACAGAGGTTAGTTTTTATCCTAGAAAATCTACGTTTTACGTGCCATGAATGATTTGGTAATCAGAGTCGCGAGCGTCACCTAGTAAACAGTTACACACATAACCTTAATATGCAAAATTTTTTTGTTACACTAAAAAAATATGTATTGTCGCACAATTCACGAGAAAGAAATCTATTATTTTAAATTCAGCATCTAAAACGTATTACTGAACAAAAAGAACATTAAACTTGCTGAAGATCGTATCAGGTGTTTTCTGCAGATCTTATTCTTTCTCTGCCAAGTTTTGATAATATTTTTACCGATATTAAGTTGGGGTGATTTGAAGTCGGGTATGAAAATCTGCACAATAGAATAGCATTATGTCATTAGTTAATCGTTGCGTGCATGCTTTTTGATTAACTAAATACTTATAGTATAGAACTAAGTTTTTATTTTACTATTTGAGATAAAAACAACTTAATGCCCTTTAAGAGGTAGAGTATTAGAAGCAAAAAAAAACATATGTACTTTCGAATTGAGAAACCTTCTCCTTTTTGGATGTCAGTTAAGTCGGCCTTTCATTAGATTTGATTAATTGATGATTGTCTATAAGTTTATGACGTTCAGGCTAGCGGATAAATGAAACATAGGAGTTCATTGTCTGTCGCACTTTGACGGCGTGCTGTTCGTTAGTATGCAGATTACCTAGGTAAAGTGCAGAATTATATTCTAGACTTTACCAAGGTAATCTGCAGCCTTTACGCACTTTGACGGGTGGTTTCAGGTAATCTGCACATATTCCGGATTCCGCACTCTAACGGTAACAGATACATAAACTATTATCTAGTATAAACAGTAAGATATTTATACTAGGCAGATGTGCTAATATTTATTTTCGCTCCGACTTGTTACAGAGTATAATTGAATGTTTACAGCAAACAGTCTAATTGATGAACAAGGAGTGTGTCTGGAGTATAACATTAGTGACAGTCTACAGCTGTAAGTACAGTGGCTTTACTATTAGTTTAAAGCAATTGTAATACAATATTATTACATAACTTTTTATTCTTTGTTTAAATTAATCTATCGTTGTTGAAAAACGATATAGTCCAATTAGTTTTTTGATAACATTGAAAACAACAAAGTTATAGGCCTTAAAAGTAGTCAGTTAGAAAGAGAGATTCGATATTGATTGTAACGTCAAAGTTAATAAGCTACATACAAAATTCATATTAAATAACGTTTTAACGAGATGGGTAGAAAACTTAAATCGCTAACATCTTACTTATTGCTCAACGGATCCGGACGAACGGAACGGAACGGACGGAACGGAAAGGATTGAGAGATTTTTTTTCTTCTTTTAGCCCTCTATCATAATAATTTGCATTCAATAAATTTGCTTTACACGCATCTTCCCTATTGTCGATTCTCGATAGCGACTACCTTAAATTTAAAATATGACAAAGTCTACAGTGCTAGCGGTCACTGTGCGGAACTAAAATTGACATATTAATATTTATGTAGTCGCTATCGAGTATTGACAGACACTATTGCTTTAAACTTACGGTAAAGCTCTGTAGCTTTTCTATAGACTGTACTGTTACAGTCTCTAGTCTGCAGTACAGCCTCAGTCGAAGGCTAAAAATGTATGTACGAGTAAATTACAATAGAATATAATAATGAATAGCTTTTGCCATCGACTTCGCTCGCGTAGAATTTGAAAATCACGTAAAAATATGGGAACATGAGATTTTCCCAAGACCTGAAGTCTCCTTCCTACTTAATCTATGATATCAAATCATTTGGTTGCTTCGTTAAGGTGTGAAGGAAGGACAAACAAACAAACACACTTTCCTATTTATTTAGTACCGCAGTTTTAGTACTTTAAAGATCTTTATTTTGCTGAGTTTGATATTAATAGGGCGGTGAATGTTTAGTATATAACCAGTGGCGTAACTACAAGGTGGCAAGACGGCAAAATGCCACGGAACCCCAGCCGGAAGCCCTCGATGAGCCCCCTTAGAGCAATGACAAGCGATTATTTTATATAATAATCGCTTGACGTATTTTTGTATTGGATTGACAAAGTGGAACGAAATCGTATTTGCCACGTGCCCCGAAGGGTGTAGTTACGCCACTGTACTCGTATATAACTAAGTAAAATATGTTAAAAAAGCTCGGGTATCTAAAGCGGAAGACCTATTGTTTCATAATTATCTACAACTTTTAATTATTATGTTATTATAACATTTATCTGACTTATTAAAATAATATCTCTAAGAATCTAATTAAAACGTAAAAGGTGGAAGCATTTTTAAAATTCTTCAAAGATTTTGCTAATTACATTTTGAAGTCCGCTAAAGTTATTTTTTAATTTCACGGCACAATAACTTGATATTATTAGCTAGATGATGCCCGCAACTCCGTTCCACCAGAAAATCGTTCATCCCGAGGAACCGTACATTTTTCCGGAATAAACATTGTCCTATTCCTTCTCCGGGACTCAAAGTATCTACATACCGAATTTCAAAAAAATCGGTTTATCAGTTTAGGGCGAGAAGAGGTACACAGACAAACGGACACACTTTCGCATTTATAATATTAGTAAGGATTATTGCTTACTGGATTGTTGTTACTGCGGTAATATGCGAATGACAACTTAATTAAATTGTTTTATTGAGGATCACATTGAAGGACAAGGAATGGGTTGCAGAGTTGTCCAGCCGTTAGTATTTCTAAGGAATAAGTTACATAACCAATATTTTTAAACTTGTTTACTTAAATCTAAACACATAATACTCAAAGGTGACTGACTGACTGACAAAGTGATCTATTAACGCACACCATAATCCACAGGTCGGGTCGGGTTGAAATTTGGCATTCAAGTTGGTGTAATCAGGCAGGCATTCGCTAAGGCGATTGATATATTTTTGTTTTTGACATATGCGTAATGTATGTTTATGAAGCTGAAAACAAACTGATCGGACACGGCTGACAGCCCATAGAAAACGTCCGCGACTGACGTCAGACGCGGCTGACAGCCTATACAAAACGTTCGCGACTTACGCCTTATAGTTTACACTTCAATATACAATTATTATCTAGATCGCGGCTCTCAGTCGCGTCAGTAAGTTCGTAATCTAGTGGAAAGCTAAAGATAATCGTATATTAAAATTTGTAATAGTGGAAAGCTAAAGATAATCGTATATTAAAATTTGTAAAGCGAACGTTCCAGGCTATCAAGGAATTCGGTGCGTAGGGTGCTGACAAACGTGCGATAAGCTTTAGTAATCTTAGCAAGTTGTCTGTTTGTCTGTTTATCTGTTTGTACGCGCTAATCTCTGGAACTACTTAACGGATTCGAATCTTTTTTTATTTTATAACTTTTAATACTAGCCAGCACACAGGATACTTTTTATCTCGTTAAAATGTACGGTTCCCGTGATATACAGATTTCGGTTTTTTTCGCGCAACAAAGTTGCCAGCATCAATTAGTAAATAACTAAGGTTCTTATAGCATAAACTAGCTTTTGCCCGCGACTTCGTTTGCGTGGACTTCAGGTTCGTCCGTCTTCTAGACTTCTTTATCAAGATTACAAAAAAAAACTTTTTCTTTAAAATTAACTCTAAAAAGTATTTTAGGT
>JAOTAV010062491.1:0-14552 GCA_026546445.1 Cyclargus thomasi | reverse complement strand
AACACAAGTCCCTCGGGTACTTAGCACGGGGCCAGACTGACGTGGTGTGAAGCGTCCATAGATATTATTATTATTATCACCGCTACGACCAATAAAATCCGAGCAGTAATTAGAAAATTTTGTAAAAACGGCATAATTTATAAAGTTTCACATGCACGCAGTCGCGGGCAACAGCTAGTAGTATCTTAGAAAGTTTTTGACCCTTTTTTTTCGTCTCTTTTATCTCACTTTTTTTTTAGCCTTGTCTTGTTTTAGCTCTGTCCATAACTCTCATCCATCTTCCAGGTACGGTGACATGGCGGTGTCAAACGCTGTGGGTTCCAACGTGTTCGACATTCTGGTGTGTCTCGGGCTGCCGTGGTTCATCCAGACCGCCATCATCCACCCTGGTAGCCATGTCAACGTCATCAGTAAAGGTATGAGTTAGCACCATGATGCCTATCATTGTCACCATAACCAATTTTTTTAAATATCGGCATAGAATATGGCAGACTGATAGAGGAAATCCTTCAGTTAATTACCAAAAATCAGTCAATTTAACCCAAAAATCTATAAGTTTTAGTGCCTTTCGTTTGTCTTGCTGGCATCATTTAGTATTTTTATTAGTTACGAGTGGCCAAACATAGCTAAAGATAGAGACGTGTGGAAGGAAATATCCCCTCTTTCCTTTTTTTTTGGGCTTTTGCCCAGCAGTGGGACACCAACGGCTATGAATAGATAGAATAGATAGATATTAGTTACGATGTTCTTAACAGAAAGTAAGGAAATACCTTGATAGTAAACCAAAAAATTTTTTAGTCTATTCAAATTTAGCTCACTAACAGGACAATCGACTTGTGACTTCTATTATATTGTAATTGGCAATTAATGTACTACTTGATTCTACTACAAGCCAACAGAGTGCGGAGTGCAAGTTTAAAACGCCATGAATTGCCCTGTACAGCGCCACCTATCGCACAACATGTACAAATCTCACATACTCGTATAATTTTAGTTAACGCGAAACGCTTTCGTGGTCGAATTTGAAAAAAAAATCTCCCACTCGGCACTCTGATGTTGATTTAAACTTGTCCTGTAAATGAGCTTTAGGGCCGTTTGTCCACAGCTCGCTTCACCGTCAACGAGATTATTTTGTACCGATTAAATGCAACTTTATTATCTACTCTACAGGTTTCATTTTCTAGCGACATTTCTGTAGCGTCCGTCTCGCCGATCTCTAGGACGTAGCGCGTATAGCAAAATAAAACCCGTCGCCTTTGTCATACAGTGACATCCGGTCGTAATAATCTCGTTTTTTTATGAAATAAGGGGGCAAAACGAGCAAACGGGATACCTGATGGAAAGCAACTACCGCCGCCTATAGACACTTGCGAAATCAGGTTTGCATTGCCGGTCTTTTAAGAGAGAAAACGCTCTCTTCTTGAAGTTTTGTAGGTTTGTAGTTTTACTGTGCGAGGTAGAAAGTTACGCAAAAATCGTACTGTGGAAGACTGCCATTCATCGAGGCGATGGGTGGTAAATTTTCCGCGTAGGTCGATGACGAAATGTTGCAGTCGACGCTGACGGCGAACGATGGACAAACGGCGTTACATAAACGAACATTATTCTTTCAGGACTAATCTACTCCACTCTGTCACTGTTCTCGACCGTTATATTCCTGGTGGTGGCGACCCACGCTAACGGTTGGAAGCTGGACCGCAAGTTTGGTGCTGTGCTCATGGTGTGGTACCTGCTCTTCATCACCCTGGCCAGTCTGTACGAGCTGAACATCTTCGGGAACTACCATCCACCGGACTGTGAGTCGGCCTACTAAATGTTTCATTTCTGTTACGAAACATGAAAAAAAAAAGTAACAGTACTTCCAGATGTTGCTGGTTATTGCAAAAACCATTTGAATTTAGAATATTTTTTGACAGTTAGTTCTTATTTCAGATGTCCGTTAAATAGTTGGTAGATTCGGTTTGTTTGTTTTTTTTTTATAAAAAGCGTTAATCGCGGTAAAGTCCGATGCAGGGTAAGTCCAGATGATAAACATTATCGTGATATCATTGTATATGTTGTTTGTGTGCTGGTATGTGGTGAACAAAAATACTTTTTTTCCAAGCTAAAAAATATTTTAGGTTATAGCTTGACCAAAACCACTGTACCGCTCCCCAGGAACGTGTGACGGGGACGGGTAAGAAACTAACAATACTACCGCCGTCCGCCGTCAGCGTTGACTACCAACTGACAGAGTAGCGCGGCCGGGAACCATGGTAACCCTCCCCCGCCGCGCCGCGCTTGTTTTCATGCTATAACAATTGAATTATTTGGACTTAGCCTGTATCCAAAATTATCCTGATTAGATTGAATATGATTAATTATTATTATCAATGTAACTTACAATTTACTTAAAACGAAAGTTATATTAATCCATTATAATTAAACTTGTCACAGAAATTACCAAAGATGTATGAAATATGTGTTTATATTAAACCTAGAAAATAAGCTTTCCTATCGTTTATTCTGTTAACAAAAGAACCAAAGTTAATGAAATACTAACCGCTTCAGGCCACAATCTTATGAGTATAGAACATCGATTTTTCTAATTGTAATAGTCTTTCAATAGTTTAGAAAACTTTGATCTCAGATTTATAATACTCGAGCATTTACAATTTACTTATTTTATATATTGAGAGGGGATATGCGGACGCACGGTAGTGCAGCTGCCAAGTTTATTTTTATGACAAATTATTTTTGGCTCTGTTATGACAGTTAAACTGTAAGTAAATAAGGGCTCTAAACGTTTATAACTATTTATATGTTATGTAAAATATATTAAGTATTTTAATGCACTACGTAGGCAATATGCACAGGCCTCTAAAATAGCAGATATTTTCCTATTTTTGTTTGCGTAGGATGTTTTTGTTAATGTTCTAAAATGCCTAAGTAGATTTGGTATACGTTTTTCTTACCTCCATTAGATGTCCTAAAATAAGATAAAACTTCATGAATTATTAAGCTTAAGCGCATAATATTTTCTGTTAAACACTTATTTTTTATCATTTAAAAAAATATTGACGCACAAAAAAATATTAATATATGAAATTATCAGTTTAACCAAAGTACCTTATTATTTGCAAGGTTTAAAAATAGGATAGAGTCCTTCAAATAACTAAGTAAATACGTGCTCCTACTATGACATAGATGTTAAAACTACAATTTAATAGTCACATACCCACTCACAATAGTTTATTCTTTATCAACTTCTTCCATTTAAAATACTATAGGTCATCAACCCCTTCCATAAACCGAACTTATGATCCGATAATAAATGCGCTAAACAACGAATAAGATGGCGAATTTAGTAGCTTTAGATTTTTTTGTGGCGAGATGAGGGTAACCAGCAAAGCCACTTTAATCCTATATTTTCAGAAATACGATCAAGGTTCACGTACCGGAATGCTAAATTAACTTATTTAAGTACGTAAATACTTATCATGTGAGATGAAATTCTAACTTGTAGGTAACATTAAAATGACTAGAATGTCTGTAATTCTGCCGTCCTCGAGACATAATGCCGCTATGTACAAAAAGTACTTTTTGAGTTATGAGCAAAAAACGAGTATATAACGACAGTATTAATTTTGATAACTCGATGACTAAAATGCCTGATAAATAAATAAATAAAAGCTAGAAAAATGTTGGTAATACACGTCGATAGAGTTTTCTCGTCTGATCATGATGGCATCAAAATATTAAAATCGACCAGATGCTGGTTAACGGCTTTTAAACTTGAGGAGGGCAGAATACCTCTATTAGCGTCTAGGCCGCCTATTTATGCGGATTGTTTCTTTGTATATTAGAGTTCAGTGTTAAGTTGGTGCATAAAAATCTATTTAAAATGGTCGACGAACCTCTGTATGAACGAAATGTTTAAACTTAAAAGTACATTTTGACATGATTTCCATGCCTTATTTTAACTCTACCTCATTTATAACTTCCATTCTTTTAATTAGTTCATATATATTCGTTATTTTAGATGGTACCAATTCACATTATATACCTAAATTTTAAAAAACGTGATTAAGTATGGGTAACATTATTTTGATTATACTAAGATTTTTGTCTCGGATTGTGGTTTGTAGTTTAATTACTATTAAATAAGATTTATTTAGGAAGTAGAATTGTTTTAAAAGTATTATCAGTAGTGACAATAATTATAATAATTTTTAATGTTTTGGCAAAAACGAGCCAACCAACAAAAATTTAAACTTAACTTGACACGCTACTGCGTGTCTAGATTATATTTTTTTTCACGATTCACGAATGTACACGGAATAATAACTTTGTAGATGAAAAAGTCACCAAAAAGTAAAATGATTATCATTATTTTTTAACAATTGTATACTTTTTTGTGAGTGTGAATCTTTTATTTAATCGAATACCTCAAAAAAGTATTGAAATTGTAGCAGTAACTAATTTATATTTATATTGGTTTTTAAAAGTGATCTACCAAATATCGAGGCACAAAACTTTATATAAATTTTAACGTTTTGTGTGAATTTTGTGCCTCGGTTTGTCGTATTTAATTTAGTTAAACTATATTTGTTATTTCGAGCATATAACCATAAATCTCTTGGACAGTGTTAATGGTTTGGCAGAATCTGACACGTCCCTGCCAACACGTTTGACTTATTAGTCTTAGAAGGTTAGTTCAAGAACACACGAACAGGGCCTGATTAACCCATAGGCTAATAAGGCTCCAGCCTAGAGTGAAAGGATTGGGAGAGGTCGCTAAATTCGTGTCTTTGCGTGCACTGTAAATCTAATGAATAGAAAAAAGCTTAGTTTGACGACTAGCCCAGGGCGCCCAAAAAACTTGATCAGTCATAGCACACGACATACCACTCTAAGGTTTCACTGCGTTAAGCGTGTGCCTGCGACGGGTGGCAACGTGGTGACCTTATTTCAAGTGTTTTGACGTTCGCTTGCGTTGCGTTAACGTAGTATTACTATGAAAAACGTGAAACAATTAAGCCACGTAACCACGCGCAACGGGCCCCCGCTTAAGAAAGCGAAGAGCCTTATTGATATGCGCTTGATTCAATACAAGTGATGTAGTGCAAATTATGTAATTAGAAAAATGTATATTTATGAAATATAGTAGATACATATTTGAACATTATCCTAATTTAAAAATGCTTTAAAGAGTTGTATGCATTTAGTATGTAAGTTATTATTTATTCCTAGATTAAATTCATCACAATCCCATTTCAATTTTTTAATTATTTGCAAACTATCTACTAATATCTTATTTCAAGGATGTTAAAAAATGTATGGTATGCAATTTAAATATTTCTATGTAGTCCTACCTAGTCTACAGAGCAACCTTATTAAATAATCACATTGATAAAAGTCATGTAATACAATTTTTAACTGGCTTCTTTATAACGTCATATCATTGAATGTATTTTCATTACTAGATATATCAAAATACTTATATTTTAAAAATGCTTATAAACGTGACTTTAAAACAGTAGGCATCGGCTTAAAAAAAGCGTTATCCTGATGTACCGTATCACACGAAGTCACAGGTATTTTATATAATATTTTAAAATTAAAAATGTCAATTTACGGTTAATAATATTAACCAAAAATATGTGATAATTTTTCTTGGCTCTTTCATCAATAAACAAGTTAATAACTAGTTTTAGGAACTGTCCCTTATACCAATATCCTCAAAAGTAGCCTTCCCAAAACGACTTCCTGTATTTAGTGCGTACTACATTAAAAAATGCTTTATCTCAATCTAAAGCGTCACCATCCAATTTGACGTACGTCTCACGAAGCCTATTCAGGATCGTATTGCATCGTGTGTGACCTTAAATAGACGTACGTCAAGATGAATAGTAAATTTTTGGCTTAATTGTACCTAGTCTTTATCGCCAACATTGGATCTGCTAATAATTATCATACTTGAGTATTACTTGAATTAATATTGTGAGTGTTTTGTGTTTTAAATATAATAAATTTTTGAAAGCGCGTACTGTATATAAATGGATTGCTTAAACTTTATAATAAGATATCATAATACATACTATCTATACCCTTATGCCTTTATATGTAGTGTTTTAGACGTCAATACAAAAATAGACACTTAATATGTAATATTTTTAAATGTGTGGTTTAAAATTCCTTATGTACAACATTTTTTTAAACAATTCTTAAATCTTAAATGGTCCTTTAAACTGTTATAAAATACTAGAAATATTTAGCGTTTGCACAATACAATCTAAGCTCTTTAAAAGTGATAAGCCTTTTAATAAAATGAACTTGGCTTGACATGCTACCGCGTGTCTAGATTATAAAATTTAGATTTTCGCAAGTACCCCATAGACTTTATAAATATAGTATTTCCTGCCCAACTAAAACCACATTGTAAAATGTTTAGTGAATTTTCGTAGTGTAGGTTTTTCAGTTATAATACTTAGCAAATAAGGTTCGTTTTTTTATAACAAACATTTAATATCCATTACAAAATCTACAAATCCATATAATTTGGTCGATATAAAGAATAGAAATATATTAATCAGTGTACATTTGGATATAGATTAATTCCTGATAGTCCAAATTAGGGCTTTACCCTTTAAACTGGATTAACCCTGTTTCACCGCTTACTGACGAATGTCGGGTAGTCTATCCACACCTTTTTTGACAGATGTTGTATGGAGAAACTGTCAAAAAGTTGTGGATCAGATCAGAAACTTTATCAGTAAACGGTGAAACAGGCTCTTGATATCGTAATTCAATTGCTAGTTTTTAGAGGCAGCCGAGCACAAACTTGTAGTTTCTTGAATTCATCGCTAGATGGCGCTATTTACAGGATTTGTTCGGCAATATTTTTATGAGGTAATTTAACTGTTCTTGATAATGATCTTTGTGTTGTTGTCAAAAGAATTATTAAGTTTAGATTAGAGATCACAATTCACAACCAAATACTAGCACTTTATACCATGTGTTAAGTATTTCGAATTTTGTACCTTTATTCGGATTTACAAAAAAGTAAAAACAAGTTTTACCATAATAATGTATCTACTCAATGAACGGCGCCATAAATTTTGTCAACGTTTGTTCAGCCCAAATTCTTTAGGCTTCTTCCTCGAATTTTGCGGTCGCGGGCAGTTACTGTTACCTCAAAATATGTCGCAACGCTTAATAAAAATAAAGACACCACAGGCGATTTTCAGTTAGGTAGGTGTCTTTTGATTAAGCTTGCGATATATTAGTTTGTACAATTTTAAAATTATATAATAGTCACAGAAGATCCGGTATAAGATGTAGTAAGAGTCGCTACCCGCAAACTTCGAGGCTGGGGCCTTTAAGTAATAATTGTAGTTGACTAGGTAACTAATAACTTAAATCTGATACCATATCCAGTTATAGCCGGTAAGCCGGATGTTTTCGACCATTTCGGGTTTCTGTTAGATATTTTCAGCTCCTACGTTAAAATAATTGTTAATCGGTGTAAGTTATATGATGATGTTAAATAAATAGATAAAAACATATTGATGTATTTTAATTACTTATGAAATCCGATTTATATGTTTTGATTAAATATTAAAGTATGCTACTGGCCAATAGATGGCGCTGGGTCATTACCACATCTAAAAAGGCAGACGGCTCGTCCTTCCAACTGCTCTGGCTGGAGTAACGGACACTGTTTAGACGCAGAGATGACAAGACTATCCAGATGTATACAGTACATCAATATCATTCAAAGCTTTTTAGGGCCTGTTTCACCGTTTACTGATACGCATAATACTATGTATATACTTATAATTTGTCTATACACATGACAAATTATAAGTATATATATAATATATATATATACTTATAATTTGTCAAAAATTGTGGATAGTCTATCAGACAGTTATCAAGAAGCGGTGAAACAGGCCCCTAGTCTATTATCTACCATCAATTATAATCGAAGGCAGACTTGCGCGATTTGGTCGCGTTATGTCAATTTTATTCAAAAATAAACTTTAAATTATAAAAGTCATCCTCAAGGAAACACAGGCATTTCATATAAAATTCAAGCATTTTATATACTAGTTCAAAATCATTTTAAAGGCCAATTTGTGTGCGTTAAAATATTCTCCGTTCCACGTTCTTTCTGCTCTGCCCAATATATAACGCAGGTCCATAAAGAAAACACGAAGAAACTGAATGAAGCGAGCAACTCCGTTGAGCCAAAATTAGTTAATCGGGCGTAAGCCCTGTGTTAAGCCTATGTGGGCGTGCGCTTGTAAACAACTTTCATTGATGTGTCCCAGTAGTTTCACCATCAGTTTGGAGCAATAGTATTTGTCGATACTCGCTAGCGACTACGTAAATTTTTAGTATGGCAATTTTAGTTGCGCAAGTAACCACTAGAGGCGCTGTAAACTACATACTAAAAATTTACGTTTACTATCGAGTGTCGACAGACTATTGCTTAATACCCATAGTAAAGTCGTCTTTCGAGTAAACAAGACTTACCTACACATAGGGCCGCGAGCACAACATGAACTGAGTGCCGAATGAGAGTTTGTTTTCTCACGTTCGACCGTGAACTAGCAAGTTAGCATCGCTAGGTGGCGCTGTACAAATCCCATATAAAATGTGAGTAAACGCAAAACGCGTTGACGGTCGAAAGTGAAATATAACCTCCTCGTCTTTGGAAGTCGGTTAAAAATACTCGCACTCGGCACTCTGTAGCATTATAGACTTATCGTCAAACCGAATATAAAAGGATAGTAACAAAAAAACAGTATGTTTTTATTATCATTTATTAATTTACAGTAAGTGAACAGTGAATTACAATTCTGGCGGGGGACGTCGGATTTACAAACAAGAGGCGAATTTTAGGAATACTGAGATCCACATTATCACAAGAAACCGGTTAATATGGCCATACTCCAGTCACACGCCCGCCCGCGTCAGAGACTGCTAACAACGCAGGTGCCGCTAAAGTACTGAGCATTGGTTATATCGCCTTATTTACTAGTTAAGTTATAAAAGAACTCCCCTTGGGACCATCCATAAAGTACGTCACACAAATTGGATGATTTTTACACCCCTCGTCACACCGTTGTCTCATATTTGAGACCCCTCTCCCTAGAGACGCGATGAATTTTGCAACTGAAAATTTAAATATGTATGCAAATTGAGGATGTGACGTCACAAAGCTTCCTCCTAGGACCCTCCACCCCCTTTCACACCGTGTCAAACCCCCTCCTACCTACACGCGTGACGTCCTTTATAGATGGTCTTTCCCTAAAGGTAAACTATCGAAATGAGCGACTACAGCGCGACTAATGCCACGACAGAGCGACAGATAGACTAACATCAGTGTTCAAGAAGCATGAAATTCTAAGGAACATCGTTCGGGCACAGCGAAACTAAACGCTGTGATGAAGCTTTAGTCGTTGCTTCTGTGACGCTCAGTTCGAAAGGCGACCTGGTTACGTAACATGGATACACCCGCAAAAGGGCAACGTGGTTTTAAAAAAAAAAATCAAAAGAATTTTTCAATCCTACATTATATACACTTGCCAAACCTTTGAACAATCAGAACTTTGTCATGTGAATAATTTGTCTGCTAACATTCAGTTTTTGACTTCCTAACATAGATACAACAATTTCTACATTATCTTAGCATTTTGATAAATCTTAAATATAAAAATCTTACTTTACAATTTTTGATACTCAACTTTTAGTTAAATCAGTGATTCAGTTATCTAATTGGAGACGAAAACAACGTTTTTAACAAAAAAAAAATTGGATGCTTTCTTTTACAAAAATACCATAGACGTTATAATAAAGACGATATAGTATGACATTATTTATCCTCTATATTATTTTACATCTATAAGATATTTCGCTTCCATAGACAAAACGTCAAATTCACGTCTCTATAAAGTCTGTTCTATGAAATTGAAGTGTGCTTGTGTCGCAATACACAGTTTCCATTCTTTAAAACATTCGACAAAACGCAATAATACACTACAATTTTTCAGACGATTCAACCAACGTCTCAGTATTTTTCGCTATGGAAGCATTAGTCCTCAGTTAATTCATATAAAAATATTAGACATTAGTAAGTTTACGGGCAGTCTGACCGCGTCACCCGCGCGCGTGATTAGCGTGTTTAAAAAAAAAATAACAATAAAATGAACACCATATTGTATTTACAATTTTTATTCTGCAGTACTTAAAATATAAGATACATATGTACCTTCGTCCGTCGGGCGACCCCATATATTATTTACAATTTAGCGTTATTCTATCGAGACGAAGGGGAACCCGACGGTTCGGTTTCATTCTCTAACCTAGGACGTTTTTTTTTTCGTTTTTTTTTTTTACATTTTCCATTTTAATACAGAAACATATCGTAATCAGTAATTATAAATAATGTTTTAACCGATAAGTGCCGATTTTAACACGTTTTAGACCGTCTACAAAAAAATATAAGCCTCTGCCTGATCACTTCGCTTATCGTCGAATGATCGTA
Source organism: Cyclargus thomasi (assembly GCA_026546445.1). NCBI lineage: Eukaryota > Metazoa > Arthropoda > Insecta > Lepidoptera > Lycaenidae > Cyclargus > Cyclargus thomasi. The sequence goes on along the minus strand of JAOTAV010062491.1, from coordinate 4,018 downwards.
CAAAACGCTTACCCAATTAATATTATTACTAGTTAATTTATTACAATTAAATGCTAACTAACATGGTTGATGTGTGAGTAGCTGCACAATGCGTAAAATTTTTGAATTTGGAACTTTCATTTGACATTTTCTTTATTTTTTATGAATGTGCACTATTCTGCCAATATTCAATTTCGAATTTGGAACTTTCGATTGACCTCTTCTTTTTTTTTTTCTCTTCTTTTGCACTATTCTGTGTCAGTGCCTAATGTCACTAAATAATTTTACTAAACAATTAGTGATAAACACATTGTAAGATGTTGACCGACTCGTTTTCAAGATATATCTGAATTTTTTTTTCGACGTTTAATGTGCAGCTCCCAACTCAACCACCAAACTAAGTAAATATGAGAGCAACATACTGATAACTAAATTAACACCCGGCTACGTGGACAGGCTGCCGTCATAAGGAAAAAGGGTGCACGTAACATTGTTTTTAATTATCAAGTATACCAGTTTGGTCTTTTTCTGCTGATACAAAATTACTATACTAATAACTCAATTTTGATAAAAAAAAATGTTTATGCGCCCTTTTCCGTTATGGCGGCAGTGTGGATGGATGTTTCAGTCACACCGATTATGCACGTTTTGCACAGCGAACACTTAAGGAGATGAAGTAGATAACCAATAATATTCTATGACTAAAGAGCAATTTTCTCATTTTTTTCCTAATAACCTTACCAACTTGATTCTGTTCTGGCTAATACGAGTATATCATTTTTAAATAAAATTTACAATTTTCATTCGGAATGAGTTTTCCGTATCTAAATCCTTCATTTATGCATGCTAACATATTCGTTACTAAAACACTTCATCCACTTACGAACGCAATTTACAATGGATTTAACATGCATGAGTTATATTCACTGTAAACACTGTCAATACAAGAACGCGAACAAAGCTGACTTAAACGTCCTAAGGGCGTTTGTCCACCGCACGCCGTCATCGTTAACAAGATTATCTCGGCCCGACAAATGCCACTGTACGACATAGGCGCCTGGTTTCATTTTGCTCTACGCCACAACAGAGCAGCAACGATGTGCGCTAGACCAAATGTCGGTAGAAGATGAAACCTATAGCTTCGATTATAAAGTGGCATTTTATCGGTCAAACCTGTGTCGTTGATAGTCACGGTGTGCGGTGGACAAACTGCCAAGGCTGGTTTGAGTGTCACGAATATTTTAAGTGCTTGCCTTGGGAAGATATATTTGAGTAATATTTAACATACGCGTCTATTGGTTAATTTGTCGTCAGCCAACTCATGTCCTTGGCCGTGTTCGCTAGCGTTTTTGCCTGGGTGCGTGCGCGCGCAAAATCTCTAATACGCTTGCGCTGTCATGACAATGTCATAAAAATTGTTTATAATTGGTTGCCTGTCAAGTTGTAAGCAATTACAATTGGCGTTGCCGTGACATTATGTGAGCACGACACGCGCATAAGAGACTTGCGAGAAAAAAAATTCAGCGAACACGCCCATTAATATAAGAACCACGCATACGCAGAAAATATATTTTCCCAAACAGCAACAACCAACTGTCAATGCCAATTTTGTTTTTTTTTAAATTTTGGCATAGACTTCACGCGTGATCGAAAATCCATCGTGCCGGGTAATTGTTGAATAATAATCGATTTCTCACTAAGCGACGGTCTACAATTACATATAAAAAAAAATGAATCGAATATATTACAATGGTTAAAAATGACGTGAACGGGTCACAGAGTAAAATAGTCAAAATTGCCACGCAGAATAGCGATCGAGGCGAAAATGCGATCAAACGCACAAACCGGGCACTTAGACAACTTGCATTCGGCATTTTACATGACGGAAAAATATATGGTATTGAAAATTACATCTGTTTTCCTCCCATACATTAATGAGCTGTCAAAATCTTCACAAAACGAATGCTAAGTGCCCTAACTACTTGGTGCATTTGGAATAATTTTGTGGCATTTTCGCCGACGAATCGCAAAACGTAGCGGCTTTCAACTCTACCGCACTCACTAGACAAACAAAAAGGCCTCTGTAAACGAAAATTGTCCATCTGCCGTCCTTGTGTGAGTACAAAACGACACACACACGCAACGATAATCGACGCTCGACGACAACTTCCAAGTTGGAACCGGCTGCAACATGGCGTCGGGAACACTTCGAAGAACTTCGAAGTTTTGTAGGTGCTCGAAGCGAAGTATCGCTTCGGAGAGCATATCACGCTTCGGGGCAGTAATCTGCTTCAAATTGAGGGCTTCGAAGCAGTCTGCTGCGAAGTGGAGTGCGCTTCGAAGTGCCGAAGTATACGCTTCGAAATGTCAAAGTATGCTTCGAAGTGACGAAGTAAGCTTCGAAGTATCGCGCCCGACGCCGACCGACCGCACACACGCAAACATACACACTCGCACACATTCAAACACACATAAACAAACATACAATGTTATCGCGTTCGCTTTTTCGTCGGGCTACCCGTGGCTGCCGAACGTCGTAATCTCTTTCACTGAAATTCGAAAAAAAAACACGTTACACACACAATAAAACGAACCCAATATCATAATTATCATTTTGACAGTCATTTTACAAGATGACATGTTTTTACGTCAATATGTTTTTCTTTAAAATAAACACAATGATAAAATAAAATCTAAAAACATCTAAATCAATAGAAAATGAATATCGTATATACGAATGTCCGAAACCAACATAATTTTAAATAATACAACTAGCTGAAACAAGAAAAAAACAAATAATTTTTTATATTCTATGTTCGCTAATATAACTAGTTTATTATACATTTTGTTTAAAAGCACATCATAATAAATAAGCAAAAAAGTTATAATTTTGTTACTTCATAAAAAATTTTATTAAGTTTAGGCTGCAAAAACTATTGTTACATATTGAGGAAAAATTTTACTGTCAGATTTTTTTTGTAATAAAAGATATCCACGTTTTCTTTTTTCAAGAATCTTCTTTTCAAAAAACATTTTTTTTTTCACCATGAACATTCTTCCTTTTTAATCATAAGAGTTTTGTGTCGACCTGCCCCCTAGAATATATTCGTATAATTATATAATAATAGATGAAGTGCGCAACAGAGTTGCGTAGAAGTTAATTTATTGCACGGAAACCGAACATTCCAGGATCCATTCCAGGATTCAAATATGTATAAAATTATGTTGAACTATAAACCTTGAATTTTAATGGATATAAGTAATGAATGATGAATTTGACAGATATATTTGTAAAATTGATGATTATTGTTATTGACTTTTGATTTTATGATATATTTTTTAATGTTTTCTTAGTTTAAATATATTAAATTAAAAAATTTGCATGCTATGTGTTCTCAATATAATATAGTATGAAGATAATCTTGTTACCATATTCTAGCAATTAAAATTATGCTTATTATAATGATTATGATAAATAGTATCCCATGTCTTTTCCTGGAGCTCGAAGTGGCTCCGTAGCTAATGTAATAGAAATGCGTAAACAGGCCCCCCAGACAAGTGGCAAGTGATTAACGTTTACGATAATCGCTTCGCTTGTTTTGTATGGGACTGACATATTCGAACTCGACTAGATCACGTGACTTTTTGGTTTGGTTCGTCTATGCCGATCCCATACAAAAAAACACCAAGCGATTTTCGTAAACGGTATTCGCTTGACACTTGTCTAGGGGGGCAGGACAGACAGACAAGGCAAACAGGCAAGGTCAGGTGAAAACGCCTTCTGTAAGACGGTTCTATTTCACCGGTGGAGCCTACCCATTTGCGCCGCAAGATTGGCCTCCACGGCAGTGTGTGTGTGTGAGTTTTGCGTGCGTGCATGCGTGTGTGTGTGTGTGTGTGTGTGTGTGTTTTGCGTGCATGCGTGTGCGTGTGTGTGTGTGTGTGTCTGTGCACGCGTGTGTGTGCGTGTGTGTGTGTGTGTGTGTGTGTGTGTGTGTGTGTGTGTGTGTGTGTGTGTGTGTGTGTGTGTGTGTGTGTG
>JAOTAV010062490.1:21827-40043 GCA_026546445.1 Cyclargus thomasi | reverse complement strand
AACATGTTAGTGACATTAGGGAACGTCAAACTTCACGTATTTAGTGTCACGTGACTGCTGACTGGCTGGAACTTGGCCGGGAATACGAGGTCATAATAACCCCCTAAATTTACTTAGTTTTTTGTTTATGTTTGTGTATTGTTTTATATTTTTGTGTGAAAATTTTCATTGGCCTTGTCGTGTTATGATAATAAACATACAAAAAAATCTAAAGCCGAACATATAATTTCCTAGTTTTTGGAAGTTGGTTAAACATTATTGCAATTTAGCCCTAAGTTTTCCGAAATAAATAAAAATAAAATAAAATATTGCTTGATGAAAATCAGACGAGTTAGGTTTGCAAATTATCATCGATGGTTGTTTTAATAATTTTAGGACCTGTTGTACCACTTTCTGTTAAGTGTCGGATAGGCTATCTGCGACTGTTCGACAGATTCTCCATACTTAATTTGTCAAACAAGTTTAAGTCTATCCGACACTTAACTCATTTGTCAAACAAGTTATAGATAGCATATCCGACACTTACCAGGAAGTGGTGACACAGGCCCTTGGATTTATTAAATAGAAAAATCAGCATAGGTAAAAATTACAACTTTCGAAGTTGGCGGAAAACCCTAAAGTGCAAACGGTCAGTTAATTTGCGTTTAAGGCTGTTCGGGTCAATGGGACCCGAGCTGTTTACATTGGACCCGAGTTAAATATCCGCTGAGTATACCATCCCCCCACCCCCGCACACAATAACAACGCAACACCGTTTGTCCCCCGCACGCCGTCACCGTCGACGATACTTCGGCCCGATAAAATGCAACTCTATGATCTGCGCTGCAGGTTTCATTTTCTAACAACATCAATCTAGCGTTTATGTCATCGCCGATCGTTAGTGGCGTAGAGCAAAACGAAGGCTACGTACATACAGTGGCATTTTATCGGGCCGAAATGTGCAGTGAACAAACGGAGCTAATATTACAGTTTGTGTCGACTTAATCCGTGCATACACGCGCTACTAAGCCTAAGGGCCGATTTACACTTAATTTAGTTAAGTTGCGGGTTAACTTGCGCGATCGGCGAGTTTAGTTATTTTTGACATTTTAACAGTAAAATCGAGTTAAGTTGTAAGTTGTTAATTAACCTGGCTTAAATAGAACGCGATCCAATTTTTTGGCGAGTTAAGTGTGAAGTGCTACCCCTCTAGCGTCTCCTGCACCCCGCCAACTTAACTCACCAGCGTGTAGACGTCCGAGTTTAGTACAGTTCATATTATCATATTTAATTTATCAAAAATTTTAATACAGTAGGTATTTAGTTAAGTAAAATATTAAATGTAATTAGTTTGTAGGCAGTAATTGAGCGATTTATGGAGATTTATTTTGTCATCGAACCAGCAACTTATAATGACTTAACTCGCCTACGTTTGAACGTCACTTAATACTTACTACTTAATTTGTAACTGACCGTTTCTTTAACTTGCTACTGTACTTAATTAAATGTAAACCAGGCCTTAATATCATACCCAAAAAGTTTCGCGAGAATTCCAAATTTTTTTCGTATATTATGACTAGATGCCTGCGGACTCACTCGCGTAAAATTTTTGTAAGTACTACTAAGTCTATGCCAAAAATCATGTTGATTGATTACTTGGATAGGGCGTGAAGGAACTATCGAAGTACAAAGAAACAAACACAATTTCGAATTTGTGATATTAGAAAAGATACTCGTATAAAAAAATACTGTTGAAACTATTTAATAAATTAAAGGATACCATTTTTATTATTTAGCAAATATCTTTGTTTAACAAAATAGACCAACCAAGACCAACAGTTGAAACAAATTTATACTCCATAAAAGTGCATTCTAGAAATTCTTTACTTTCCCAATGATACTAAACTACGTCACGCGAACGTTAGAGTCAGAGCTTATAAAACAATTAATAACTAAAATCGTAAATATTCCACAAACAACTGAAGTATACAAAAAGCTAAAATATATATTTTACCGCTTAGGCACGTCAAAATCATAAATACCTGAAGAGGGTTGAATCGTACCACCGCTGACAACTTTGAGCCTTATTGTGTTAGTAATAAGGTTGAAATGTGTTATGCCGGATTTGTCGGCCGCACACACTGAACGGAAGGTAACTTCCGCCCCGCGCCGCGTCCGGAGGGTTTTATCTCGACTGCTGATATTCTAGAGTAGTGTTTCTCAATCTGTGGGTCACACAAAACTCGCGACCCCCTAGGGGTTAAACAATAGAGGTGGAGATAGCTATTTCATTATAAAACCACAGAGATTAAAAATGCCATGCACGAACGAAAAAATATACTCATAAACGTACCTACGTAATCACAAAAAGCAATTAGGGGTAATATAAAAGTTGTAAGTTCCTGTTCTAGAGCTTCTGCAACAGACTTTGTAGTGGTATGTACCGTTAAAGAGTATTATTCGTAGGCAGATGGCAGACCTATGGTACATGAAGACCAGTCGACAGATAAAAAAAACTATCTTCACACAACTCTTAAATCATAAAATTACGTTGATTATAACTTAATCATAATTTAACCACATACTTTATAATATGTTGTTATATTGTAAACCTAAAAGGACAGGACATTAAAATTCCATTTGCAATTAAAAAAGGATCCCTTTTTAACAATTTGTAATACCTTTGAGATGTTAGCTTTTTTTTAATTTCGCTTCAAAAATGTTAAAACTTGAATCTTAGAATATCTATTAGCAATATCATAATATTATAAACTATGTTGGTGCCATCATGGGAACCGTACATTTTCCCGGGATAAAAAGTATCCTATATACTGCCTAGACTTTCTAGTTCCGGAGATTGGCGCTTACAAACAGACAAACAAACAACTTCTTTGTTATCGATTTGTGTTCCATTCCTGTTGTATGGGGCAACATTTATTATTTTATAAAAATATTATTTGTACAGACACGCCAATTTCACTTTTTTATTATCTTTTTCTATACATATAATAAAACAGTAAAATTGGCGTGTCTGTACAAATAATATCTTTAGAATCTAATCAATGTACGGGCCTACGAACAGTAATAGAACACAAATCGACAAAAAAAGTTGTCTGTTTGTGTGTTAGTACGCTTGTACGCGCTAATCCCTGGAACTACTGAACGGATTTGAATAAATGTTTTTTTTTATTTAATAGGCATCACATAGGATACTTTTTATCTCGGGAAAATGTACATTTCTCGTGATATAGTATGTAATAGATATTATTGTTAACCGGCCCCGTGCTATTATGTTCATCATACTACTTTTTGATACATGTTGACGTGCGAAGCCAACACTATTATGTTGACACTCTGGAGAGCCATACAAATTGTATTTTGTATGAAAGTGCATCTCTGAGAAATAGGATAATGTACTCTGTAAGGTACAGACATCTTTAGAATATGACATAATGTAACAAGACAAAGTTAGGTTGTACGAGCTGTTGCACGCGACTCCGTCCGCGTGTTAACAAAGATGAGAACTGTTATTTTCTATAACATAATTAAATGCTTATCTCTTAAAACTATAATATGAGAAAAAAACGGTGAACGTTGTATATTGTGTCCCTGACAGAGTTTATTGAGAAAGTAGCACTGGAAGAGCATTTTTAGAGTTTCGTACCCAAAAGTTAAAAACGGGACCCTATTAATAAGAATTTGCTTGTCCGTCTGTGTTACACACACAGTAGTAGTAACACACCTAGTAGCTAGAGACTTTCACTTCTTTTTTCACAAATTATGTATTTCTGTTGCTGCTATAACAAAATATTCCGAAAACAAAATAAATTAAAAATATCATCATCACGTCATGCAAAAAAAATACTTTTTGCCCTTTTCCTTTTTTGTCTTTTATACATCGTAATATCGGTAGCACGACGTGGTCTGTTATTGCTGCTTAACTTTCGGGAGCGGTTTTCGAGTTTTTGCTGTTTATTGGTACGCAACCCTTCGTGCGCGAATCCAACTTGCACTTGGGCATTTTTTTGTCTTTTTTTATAGCCAAACACTCGGCGCGATGTGACAATTTTGGTTTGACAAACGTAAAAAAAGAACTGTTTTATGATAAACGTTGATCGTAAGGTCGCTTGTAATCGGTACAATCAAAATATTAAACTTTGAAGTAAAAAATGTCGTATAATTATTATGTTTTTACTTATGATTTTACGAAAATACAATACAATAGTACCCAGAGTATACATCACGTCGTTGGTTTGTTCTACAAAAGCAAATATGTATTTACTCCAAAAACATTCTCAGAAATCCACGAGCACAAACATGATGTTCTTTTCAGTTTCATTAATTTCAGGGCCCTAGAATTCGACTGTTAAATGTTTCCAGGAAATTCTGTAATAGATTATGTTACCTACTGGAATCGTTTTCAGATCTTTGCGTGAGTGTGGTTTTACAAATAAAAGATGCATTTCAATAGTTATGTATCTCTAGGAAGAGTCCAAGAATGTAACAAATAAGTTTTTTGACAATACAGACTGTGTGAGACCCATATAAAGAGCTTGCTATGAAAATAGAAGCGTTAGAATAAGTAATTTTACTACCTGACTGCACCAGAAGGAGGGTATGTTTTTCGAGAGTATGTATGTATGTATAATTGTTTGGCACGCACTGCAGCCTAAACGGCTTAATGGATTTCGACGTATGAGGTATCGTTAGATTCTTCTTGATAGCGCCAGTAACACTAGGATCATTAAATAATAAAATGGCGGATTTTGAAGTCAATATTGTGAGGTTCAAAAAAATTTCGTAGTAGGGTATTAAAATAAAGGGCTTTAAAAAAACCATTTTAGAAATATACATAACTTGATGTTTAAATAGCTGGTTGGTTAAATAACTGGTTCCTTCGGTCGGGTTTTCTGTTTTTAGACATTTTGCTTGTTTACTTTTATAAGGTAAACTTTATATCGCCGCGCTGCCTGAAGCGGTTATCCACAACTTGTGTGTAGTTTGTCCCTATAGCTACTACACATACAAGAATAAATAATTTCAGAATTTCCAGAGTTCTGCTTCAACATAACGGCCGTTTTAGACGGCGCGGCTGGAACAAACATTCGCGCAGAGGTGACATTCGCGCAGAGGTGACCTTTGTTTAGTTGATATCAAGTAGGACCGTATGAAAGTCTAGTCTGTTAACCAACAATTGATCAGTGGGAACTGGGAAGCCACACGTCGCCCGGGTTCCACCGACCAACAGCCCAGCGCGTGGAACGCCGTGAAAAATTGTTGACCAACAGACTTGCCACAGGGATCAACTCATGTTCATTCCCGCCGTCTGGAAGGGCCTTACGTTAGCTAATCCATACAAGAAAAAAGGTAAATTGTCGTTTTATAAATATTCTCATTTGTTAGGAGTATTTAAATGCAATTATAAAAGTTTTAAAGTTTTAACTGAAGCGAATCGTCCGGTATTCCGCTTGGAAAGTTTGAAAGGGAAAAATTGGCAGTTTGTCAGTTTAACCCTAAGAGCATTTTCACATTTACCGATCAGATGTCGGGCGCCGATCCGATATTTTTTATATATGAAATATTTACCACCATTTCTTTCCTTTTGTTTCTTTCACATTGTCTTGTCCGGTATCGGGTATTGCAAAATCCGAATTTCACCACCGCGCCGGTTCGGCAAAGATCCCGAGCCGGCGGTAGGCACCGTAGACACTACGTTCGAAAAACACTTTTTAAATTTGTTTCTAATAAAATTATTATTATTCATTCATTATTTTTTTTAATATCGCAAGCATATAGTCGAGATATGCATAGCGTCGGTGATCGGCTGTGGACTATCGGCATCCGACACCGATATCGGATTGGATGATGTGAAAACGCTCTAGCAGACACAACTTGTTACGGGGACTTTACATAATTGAATTTATTAAGACTTCAAGTGACTCGTAGAAAACATTGGTTGTACTTTAGTTTGATCTTTATAAATATAGGTAGTATTTTGTTAGATGAATAAAGTTAGAAGTAAATTTTCATCTTTTCCGTTCATCATATACAGTACAGAATGTAATAACACTTGTATGAAGTGGGAAATTTATGTCACTGTGTCCGGGGGCGTTGGCCCATCAAAGTTACGATTTTTTCGATTTCAGCGCTCCTGTTTATACTTAACAATGAACTTTATACAGGATGTAAAAAAAGTAAGTTATAAAACTTTTAGGATCGTATGTATCCCTGGTATAGTGCTCACAGTGAGCCCGAGCGTTTGCCCATACAAATCACAAACAATGTTTTCGTTTCTAGCGCTGCTACAGTGAGCTCTATATCAGAGACACATACGATCACTAAAGTTTTATCACTTACTTTTGTTACAACCTGTATAAGGAACACATACAGTATACATACTCTATAAAATATTATAACATACTTTTGTTACACCTGAATCAAATATTATCATGACGCGTTTCCTTATTACTTTTTTAAAGAAGAAGATTTGGTTTGTTAAGAAGTTGCAGACACAAAGCTGTCATGCATTCACACAATTATGGCGGTATCGGTCATTACTACTTTTAAAAAAAAATGTCACTTCTATTCAAACCTCGATTGACAACAAATGTCTTGTGTTGTCATTTTGTTGTTGACAATCACAGTTTGTATAGAAATGACAATTTTTTTTGACAGAGGGTCAACGACCACTATGGCTTACACTGGGCGAAAACATTATAAACACATTTATTATCCTCATTTTTTTATATCATTCTTATCGTTCTTTTCGTTCCGTTTGTTCTCTTCGTATCTCTTTTACCCGACTCCTTTTAGAGATCCGAGAATATAAACTTCAGAACTTTGGTAAGTAATCAAAAAACATTTACGGAATGTTTTTGTACATTACGAAAAGCGTTTTGCAATAATCATTGGAATTGATGGTAACGGCGCCATTCAACTTTTTCCCACCACTCGATAATATCGGGACGACGCGACAGTCAAATAATTCAATTATATCGATCAGATGGTGTGGTTTATAAAATTGTACGTTGCAACAGAGTATATAGAACCTATATAGGTTCTATGTACTCTATCGACGAAGACGACTAGTACATCTTTATAAAAAAGAACCAGCTGCATGTAAAAAAGTCGGACGGAGTTTTTTGTCTATAGAGTTGGCCTGGACTGAATAAACTGGTGACAATCCTGATATCGTCATAGAAGGTAGGTGTTATGCGTAAGAACGAGAGCGCGCTCGAGCGCAGTTGTCAGCATTATTATTGTAGGTATTCAGCGTGGCGGTCGGAATATTAACCTAATAGTAACGTAGCATGATTGATATTCTATACCTTCTGTACTTGTACTATTGTTTATTCTGTGGTCGTAGGCAATTAATGTGCGATAAACTTATTTAATACTAGCGACCGGTCCTGGTTTCGCAGGGGTGGACATTTATTTTTTAAGCTCTGAAAAAAATAGTGGCTGCCATCATTAATTTTAATACCAATTACAATTATAAATTCGTAATATCTTTTGAATGGATTGTCGTATTGGAATAAAATAAAAAGTAACTTATAGCTATTGAAACAATCTTGCTCAATCAATAGTTAATTTGAAAAAGGATTAATATTTGACGATAATATGATAAATAAACATAGGGTAATAGTTTAAATTACTTTTATTCTATGGAAAAGTTGTTATAATGGCTAAAATACAAATGTTTGGTTCATACTACCCCAGACTTTTTTGTAGGCATTATTGAGTTCTACAACTTATTTATAGAAATCATACATCTCTAACCATTTAGGCAGCATTTGCTAGAATCGTTAACGTACGGCAGTTTTTTCGACGACTTACTCCACAATTAGTACTACCACAAAAAATCCCATCTATTTTCCTTGATAAAATATACCTATACGAATTCGGAAGAACTCTTCTAAGTAATAGTAAAAGATATTTTGAAATCGGTCTTATAGTTTTTGAACATATTAAATATAAATATAGAAAAATACAAAAATACAAAGGTTTCCTCTTTCTAATATTAGTATGGATGTAATATTTCCTGATTTTCTCCTGAAATTATCCTTCACCCTTTGCCACGGCTGTCTCTCATTAGTATGTACACGGTGACAGCTACATTAGGGCTGACACTACTCTGTTAATAAATGATGTTACGACCGACGAAATATGGCGAAATTCTCGCTGAAACGCTGGATTTTTTTTCCTCGCCGAAGGCAGAACCTTTGTGACCCTAGTCACTGTGACCCTTAAGGATCTATTGTGACTCTTCGCTAAATTATACCAAAGACTATGTTCAGCATATTTCATCCTTTATTAGCTACACCGCGTCACAAAGATTTCAAATTTATAATAACAGGAATCAGGATAAACATATGAAATGTAATTTGCTTGATAAAAACTAGAGTGTTAGGCATAGCAGCACTCAGAATCCACATAGTGTTGCGTAAAGAAAAAGAGGCCATTCTGGCTACGAACCCTGAAAAAGAGAGTGCACAACAAAACTAATAACATTTCTTTTTTTTGGTTCTATGCTCGATGCTAAGCTCATATTAGCTCTTTAGTTCAGAAACATTCTGAATAAACTTTCTGTAACCGCTTACGCCGATACTTAAGATTAATTACTGTTTAAGCGGGTCAGTTACGCCCGGAACGCACAACAGTACCACAGCATGAAAGTCATCCAGTAAATAATATTCTGAAATTCTTTGTTTTATAAAAAAAAACATAAAACATAAATGTAAATAATATAACAGTAAATGGAAAGTCATCTCTCTTCACAATAAAGTGTCATATGATATCATCCATGAAATTATTCATATATGATGAAATTAAAACAAGAGCCAGTCGACGGAGCTACGTAATTTTGTCGGAATATGTCACTTCCATGTAAGTCGTGATCTGTCAGCTGTGTTTGATATAACTCGACCAGCTTACTCTCAATCTGCTCTGTCACAGCTTACCTGATTATACATCGTAAATCTTAGTACGATTTTTCAGTGTTAGTTTAATTTAAAACATTGTTGTACATGTAACATTGTACTATTCATTTCTTTCATGTAACAAATTTCATGCAAGTGTATCTGTTACTTGGCCGGGTATGCTAATGATTTAACCCGACACAGAATAAGTTTTACGCCCATAGAACGTTTGACACACTATCTTAAATTGCTAGTTATGTAAAAACGCAGTTTGGTTAGCCGGCGTGCGCTTGACTTAAGTCATTTAGTACGGAGATGGTCTACTGTATACCATTTAAATTGTGGCGTCTCAGTTTCATGGACTATTGGTCTTTCACGATAGGGCGACAAGTAATTTTTTACAGAACACGATAAATTCCCTCGAGGAAAGTAGTGTTGCATGAAAAGTTTTTTTTTCTTTTTTTAAGTTGTATTACAGCTCACGGATTAAACGAAATAGTGACTTCAACATATTGTAAAAAAACTGTATATGACTTTGCCGTAGTCCTAGGACTCCAAGGGCATTTTTTTATAAAATTACCCTACAACTATGGCAAAGTCAAATAAAGAATTTGATAGTCTTAGGAATGTATGTATGCCACATCCACGTTATATGTACTGTTTCGATTTTGGTAGAATTTCTTTTGAACCAGAATTGATACTCTACACTCATGTATGTTCAAAAAAAACTAAGCCTAATGGTTGTGATAGTTTTATTATTTTTATTTATTTATTGGGCGAGCTAAGCGCGCCCTCTACATGCCACTCCCCGTACATGTTTGTGGTACACTTTACGGAAAAAACTATAAGAGTCGTTTGGTTAGAGCTTTTGCATAGTAATTTGAGTATGGGTCTAGATGTAATTAAAAAATTAAATAGTAATAATATTGTCGATAATAATTTAAAAAATATTTTACTACTAACGCCATCTATGTTAAGTGTACAACTCTAAAGACAAACAAACTGAGTATCCAGAATCCTAAAATTATATTTTAAAAAACTATCAAAGTCACAGTATATTTTGGAAAACTCAATGTCACAGCATTTCTCTCGCTAGCCCTGATAGAGCTGCACATTTTCGCTAGCTTAACAATAATTTATTGTACACAACATACATTTGAAACATCACGATCCTTATTAAGAGCTTTACTTATTCATCTTCATTAAGAGCTGTACTCCCTAATCTTAAACATTTTTTCTTATAAATTAGTTCTGCATGCATTCTATAATTTCAACGACAAAATTAGAAATACATTTTTGACTTTGCTTTCGCAAGTATCTTATTGCAATTTCACTACAGACTTGTTTTCACTGTAACCAGCCACCGTCACCGTAGCCGATATAAGACCCGGCATCAAATCTTTTCCACGCGCCTTATTGTTTTCAGGTCAGTACGCTTTATATTATTTATTAGAGCCCGTCCTGATTCATGATATCTTAGGCTCGACGACATTAAGAGGGAGAAAAAAACAAAAAATACGAGTATATCGTTCTTCACTCAGAGCACTTATGGTAAACGCTAACAGAATGGAAGGAATGGAAGTCCTCTTTAACTTGGACAGCTAACGATGCGGATGAATCGGACTGTTCGGCACTGGCAAGTGTGCGAGGTTCCATGACCTTTCATATAACTAATTCTAAAGTTCGTTATGTTCGCCGCGTTCGGCTCATTTAGTTCCACTGGCTGATATGCGTTTACCATTATGCATGTCATTCAAATGTTACATAATGGTACAATCACGGGCGTAAAGAGGTACAGCTGCCCCCCGTATCACCACAGATCAAACATGACAAACAGAATAATAATAACTCCTGAACCGGTTTTAATGACGGTAGCCGGTTTCATAGAAACCAGGCCTGTTACGCAGGAGTAATTTTATAGTATATGAGTGTGTGCGCAGTACACAGGAGCACTTTCTCTTCCTTTGCTCTCATAACTCAGTGACACAAGTGACCGACACGACTGACTATGAAGAGATCTGGACTGACTTTTTACATGCCCATCTGACGCATGCATTATCTAACTTGCCAGACAGTCAGGTGATCAGCCTATATTGACTTTATCAAACTTGGAAATAACATGTTTCCAACGCGGCAATCGAACTCACAACCTACCGGTCCAGAGCCGAGCTCTGTACCACCACTTCCATGAAGTGTACACAGGATGTCACAAAAATGCGCACAAAGTCACACTTGTTTATCATTCTCCGCATTGGGTAGCTAATGAAATTAATTTCATCAAATTCGGAATACTTTGTATCCGAATTCAAACTCTGTTTATTATAATTTAAATACGAAGTTGAAAACGATTGAATCCTTTGTCAATAGAGTTTCAATTGCGACGAGACGGGGAGTGATAAACGAAATGGGAATGCGATATCAAAAGGAACAAACAAATGAATGAAAATTGGCTAGATGCTGCCTAAATATCGTGCTGATTTTCGTGACCTTACGTTCATTGGTGAATACTAGCTTCTACTTGCTGCTTTGACTGCGGGGTATTAGGTCGTTAAATATTAAGCTTTCTGTTTCATACAACCAGAGCGTCTAATCAACATAATGTCTAAAATTCAAATTCTCCAAAAATATACTTTATCAAAGTTTCATCGGATTCCGTTAATGGATTTCTAACCAATTGACGGGCAAACATCTAAACAAAGAAACTTTATCATTTATAATATTAAAGAGACGTAGAAGTAGCAGAGCTGAAATCGATTTTTTGTAAGTTCCCGCACAGGTCGGAAGAACAAATTTTCGCTCTCAGTGCTGTAAAAGTTGCTACTTTTACAGTTCTATATGAAAAATTTTTGCAGTATATATAAGGGACTCAAACACACCCTAAAGTATTATCGCTTACTTTTTTTACACCCTGTATATTAAAGGACATCGTAAAATAGATCCCCAAGAGGTAAGTATTTAATGTGAGTGTTATGTCCATGGCCTATAAACATTATGTAACCTAGATGTAAACTATACAATACATTTTACTTACATAATAAACGCTGAATAATTCGTATATATTTTTAACGCAGTGCTTCTTTTTTTATGATATTTCGGGGGTCAGCGAGCAGACGGGTTGCCTGATGGAAAGCAACTGCCGTCGACCGCGGACACTCCTGGCATCCGAAGAGTCGCAAGTGCGTTGCCGACCTTTATAAGGGGAATTGGAATGCGTATAGAGAGATTAAGGAAGTTGGGCCACCGGTAAACTCATTCACTGGACAAAACACAGCACAAGGCCGTTTCACGTCAATTCTCTGTGTTCCGGTAGAGCCGGCCAATTCGTGCCGAAGTATGGCTCTCCCACGTCAAAATGGATTGACAGGTAAACAATCAAACATGCGTCGCGTTGTTCGCGTCTATAATATAAGTGTGATATTATAATATTATATCGCTAATATGTCACATACACCGCTGCCTCATTGTGATTAATCTAGCAGAAAATCATCTCATTCCCAATAAACCTATATGCGGACGCGGCTGATTACTATTTATAATTAACCGACATACTATAATGGCTAACGCACATCTGTCTGAACCGAACGAACCGAAGTCAAGCCCTCATTGACATTGACGGCAACGGATCCCGACGAAACGGATAATTCGACGCGGGCAAAAATGCGAGGTTCCATGACATTTCATATTACATTAGAAACTCGATTATCCGGCCCTCAGTTATACGGATTCGCGATTATCCGGACTACAGACCAATTGTATTGATATATCTACAAGTCGTATTTTTGCAAGTACGAACGTGTCAGACAACTGGCATCATCCCGTAAAACAGACAGTAATGAAAACAAATTATTCGTACGCACACGTTCAATACATTTGGCTACATGATGAGCATTTCTGTGTCTCCAGTTTGTACTCTATGCAATAAAGATGTGTCGGTCGAGTGTGTCCGGGTGGAGTCAGAGTGGTTCGAGACTGAAGCTGGAGTATCTCTCGCGCAGCTCGGTCGTGTGAGCGCCATTCTCGCTCAGACGAGAGATTCTGCCTGCTGTGGTACATTTACACTTTAGACAATAGAAGTTTGTTTTTTGTAATATGAAATTTAGACAGCTTAATTTTTGTAATTTTATCACAAGGCTGACTTCGTGGGTTGCAAAAAAAGCCTAAAAATTAATAAAGAAAAAAAATATTTGTACACACGCATCTCTTATAAAAATTGACTTTTGTTGACATGTCTTAGTAGTGGTCATGAAATGCTTAAAACCTAATGTTCTTCACACATTCGACTATCCGGATTTCCAACTATCCGAATGCAAATCGGCTTGTTATGATAAATGTGCGTTTACCATAAAGGTCATTTATCAAAATATTAATATTATTTCCGTCATGGTTATTTAACTCATTAAAACTTGGTTTAGCTATAAATGAAATTGTTAATTGTTTGTTTTGGTCAAAAGGCAAAAATCATTTATGTAGGTGGTTTATATACTTTATCAATTCAAAATAATGTATCATGGCTAAGGGCTACGGCGTAAAGTTCCTCTCCACATCAAAACATATAAATTACAAGTAATATTTTCCGAGTAAGTTTAACTTGGTGCTCGGCTCCAGTTTGTATGCAGTAATATGACTTCGGAATTAGTTCGGGTAAACTGCAAGAACCATCTAGGTTAATACCAAACTAATGGATTGATTAAAGTATGTATCGGGTTTACGGTCGACGCACATCTATCGGAATGTCAGACCGCGGCGAACAATACGAATTTCTAGTAGCCTAATGGGTGAGACCTCCGGTTCGCACTCGAGAGGGTGCAGATTCAAACCCCGGTGAAGCCGTGTACCAATAAGATATGGTCCGATCTCAAGTACATAATACCGATGCTCATTGCCGTGGGAGAGCCATGCTTCGGCACGAAACGGCCGGATACCATGGCCTCACCGAAAACTGGCGTAAAACGGTGTTGTGCTGTGTTTCGTTCAGTGAGTGAGTTTACCGTTGGTCCAACTTCCCTAATCCACCTATCACTATTTCCATTCCCTATT
The DNA here is from genome assembly GCA_026546445.1 of Cyclargus thomasi. Taxonomy (NCBI): domain Eukaryota; kingdom Metazoa; phylum Arthropoda; class Insecta; order Lepidoptera; family Lycaenidae; genus Cyclargus; species Cyclargus thomasi. Next base: position 26,109 of record JAOTAV010062490.1, on the reverse strand, counting down.
CCCTCATAAATACAAAAAGGATGTCACGAGTGTCCGTGGGCGACAGCAGTTGCATTCCGTTAGGTAATCCGTCTGCTCGCTTGCACCCTAAATATCATGAGAAAAATTGGATATATCAAATGTCATGAAACCTCGCACACTCACACGCGCCGGATCATCCGATTCGTCCAAATCGTTCGCTGGCAAAGTAAAGGAGAGCTCGACTTCGATTCGTTTGGTTATACAATCCTATACAGTTTCTCATGAGCCGTGAGTATATATAAAACTTAAAGGTTAATATCAAACTGTATTCCTTATATACGTAATTGTTATTAACTAGAGGTCTTCCTGTGGACGAAATTCGACCATAAATATTTAGATCGATCGTGTAGAAGGCCTATAAATAATCTATTTTCAATTCAATCACAGATTCCAACGGTCTCGTTACCAAGCCATAAAATTTTATTAAAAAAAAACCCAGACGTTATTACTTATTTCGTGTATGACTATCGTGTCATGTCAAAATATTGTAGTGTGCTTGTTGCAGTGTGCGTAGCGTTTCATTTCCAAAAAAAATATGTAAGATAAAAGCATATTTTAAAATAATATTGGTATTCCATACTACTCCTCCATATCAACTATAATTGGGAGAAATTTCATGCTTTTACTTCTACGATTTTTTTGTAAAATATTGATTTAGTTATGTTATTACTATAAATACACGTATAATCCATAAGATACAATAGTCTGGCTACTATTCTGGCCAATTTGAACCGAAAACCATGAGACATTATACTATATATATTATACAAAGACTATACGAGTATATTATCCTCAAAATAATGTTGGTCGTCAAAATAAATGCTGGGTTAAACTTATAGTACCCAGGCTATATTTCAGTTAAATATTGAAAAGTACATACACGTCCTCAATAATTCTGCACATATACTAACTTACAAATCCCAGTCAAGGTTTTCCATAATATATTATGTTTATGTCCCGGTATTTGCTATACAAATACTACGCGGAGGTGGGTAACATAAAATTTTATGTGTTTCCGTTTCTGGTGTAACATTTTGTAGCGAAAATCTTTCCGATATTTTATGTGTATTCGAATCCGACTCTAGGGTTTGTGTTGGAGTGACTGACTATCATGGATTTTATTCAAGGTACTCTGACAATTTCCTTTAAAAAAACCGGCAACGCACTCGCAACTCGTATGTTTTGTAGTCAATTGGCGACTATTAAAATACTAAAATTGGCGTGTCTGTACATTGTAATATTAACATTTTTACAAATTAATCAATCAAGGGGGCTTAGGAATTAGTAATAGAACACAAATCGACAAAAAAAAGTTGTGTGTTTGTCTGTTTGTACGCGCTAATCTCCGGTACTACTGAACGGATTCGAATAAATCTTTTTTTTATTTAATAGCTATTAATTCTGTTCAACACATGGGATACTTTTTATCTCAGGAAAATGTACGGTTTTCGCGTCATATAAAAAAAAATTTGTGCCACAAAGTTGCGGACGTCAACTAGTTAATTTTATTTAATTAATAAACGTGAGCCATCTGTGTACGAATTTTCTCAGTGTTTTGGCACTGATAAATTAACCGCCAACCAACTAACGCTCGCACTAATACAATATGCACCAATAAAAGACATGTGTATACGTACTCTGACCAATCAACCGGCTTTGGGCGGTTTTTTTCCTAACAAAACTAATAACATTTCCGCTCTTTTGGTTCTATGCTCGATTAAAGTACACGAATCGAATTAAAGTACACGAGTTCTTGTGACAACCTTCCAGCTTAATTATCAGATTAGTTCAATGTAATATTAATCTAAATTAATCATCAGGTTTATACGATCATGCTAAGCTAAAACTGGCAACTATGGAAGTCAATGAAATGAATGAAAGTACGTAGTACGAGGTGTATCCGAATTTATGCACCGACGGACAGACTTCAAACTTATAACAACTCTCTTTTTGTGGGGGATCAAAAAGCCACACCCCACCGCGTAAAAGTTTAGATTGAAGTGGCCTTTTTATGCTGCATTTTGCACGGGTATTATAAATTCATGGAAGTCGCATAAAGTATACCGCAAAAGATCCGGAAAGAATCTTAAGAGATATAACGTATACTCGTAAGCTGTGCAATATTAAATTTAAAAAAAAGTGTATATTTAAAAACCTCAGTGGCTCGGAGGGTGAGCGCGTTGGTAGCTCAAGTCGAGGTCGTGGGTTTGAATCAGCCAACGTAACGAAAAGGTTCTCTCCGGTTGCGAAATCTATAGTAAGAATTGTGAATATTCTATACTAATAATACAAAGGTGAAGAGTTGATTTGTTTGTTTGAACTCGCTAATCTCAGGTTGGAATTGAAATTTTTTTTTGCGTTGGTTAGTACATTTATCGAGGAAGGCATTAAAACATCATGCTTTGATTTATAGAAGCCAAGCAGAAATAAAGAAATATTGAAAAAACGGGATAATCTATAAAGTTTCACGCGGATGTAATCGCGGGCAACAACTAGTATTAAATGATAGAAATCCTTGTCCCCGCAACAAAATCTCTTCAGGGAGGTTGAATTTTGATGAGAAGTTTTTGAATTTTCTTATTTTAACATTTAGGGCCTGTTTCACCGGAAACTTATCAGGAAGTGATAAAATAGGCCCTGAGGAAACTTTAGAAAATCATTAATTTAATGACCATTACTTGCAAAATAGCCAGCGTGATTTATTTCATGATTGTAAAATCTTCATGGCTCGTATTTTTGTCGCAGGAAAGCTGAGCTTTTGTACTGTTGTCTCGACCGGAAGGATACTACGGTCTCTCAAAAAATCTGCTTGAATCGCGTTATGTTTTGTCTAGATGATGAGGGTACCGGAGGGCTCAGAACAAAAACGGTATATATCTAAATACTACTTACTTGAGTCCGACCGTTTCCGCTTTTATTCCAAAAACATGTTTTTCAATGATAGTACATTAAAAAAAATTATAAACTACTTGATACGTTAAACATACGTTTCTCGCGCGAAAAACGTACTCTTTTTCAGAATAAGGCTACTGTTTATTCACTTTTTCAGAATAAACAGTAGTCTAAGTCCTTTGGGCACTTTAAGCATATCTATACCAACATTCAGGAAACTAAAGTAACTAGAAATACTTGTATAAAATCCTTTAGAGTACGTTTAAAAGCTAAGTAGACATGATAATTCGTGCTTTGAACATTTTTATCCGTAAAGTAAGAATGTTTAGTTTAGTAAAAGGCAAAATACCTTTTAGATGTCGGGATTAAATTGTTTTGGGCCTCACGTCTTAATCTAGTTGGGGAATTTTATGAAAATGACCTAAATTCGGATGCTTAAGGAATTATCCGTTGTACTAAGTGAATTTTACTGTACACACAGTGAGACGTGCTCAGCATTCCGTGTCATTCGTTAAATGTTTCAGTTTGATAATATTACCTAGATTTTATTATCTTGAAATGTAGGTGAGTTATAAAATTGTGAATTTATCTTTTAGTCGTGGTAGTGAATGACTTACAATTTAGTAACTTTAAATTAACAAATTGTAATTCTTTTTAGCCGTGAGTAAGACATGCTTCGGCATGAAAGTTGAAGAAATACCACGGCCTCACAGAAAACTGGCGTGAAACAGCGCTTGCACGGTGCTTCGTCGGGTGCGTGTACCGATGTACCGTAAGCGAACTCTCTACTCCGTATCCCATCTACCTATTTTTTCTGTATTCTTTTAAAATATTCTCTCATAAAATGACATTTGAAAACTACTTTGGATCCATCTTAAGATATATAAGTCAGGTTGAAGGTAATTTCTATATTAATATACAGAACGTGTGAAAGTTCTCTATATATTTCAGGTATAATATTTTCGTCTTTCTGTACATGTAACACTTATAATATTAGATAGTTATATATCACATATTGCTCATATATCTTAAGATGGATCCGAAGGGGAACTCCTAATTTAACCAAATTATTGCGTCACCGAATTCCTCTCATAGCTCCAACTTGGGCCGACCTTCTTTCCGTAATTACATTTTTTGTGCCCACTAAAAGCCTTGACAATTTATTAACGATGTCACATTTATGCATATAAAACGTCCATACAAAATTATGCTACTTATTTTATGCTAGCTTTTGCACGCATGGTCATTTACGTGGAAAAGTTTTTCAAACCCAAAAGTATCCTTGGTTACTCTCCGGGGGGGGGCGGCGGGGGGGGGGGGGGGGTGGGGGGGGGGGGGGGGGGGGGGGGGGGGGGGGGGGGGGGGGGGG
>JAOTAV010062490.1:0-21817 GCA_026546445.1 Cyclargus thomasi | reverse complement strand
ATTTACTTGTAAAATTTTTTAAAACCCAAACTTTTCCTTGGTTAATATCCACCCCCCCCCCCCCCCAATCTTAACCAAAAATTAAGTCGGTTACGATTCATGTTATGTCGTTCTCGATTTCTTCAAAATAATATTTAATTAATATACTTAGATATTCAGCCAATTAAAACGAGTCCCGGAAAAAATCATATGTAGTATAAATTATGACAAAACGCGCAATAATATAGCGTCCATAGCCTAGTGGGTAAGACCTTTGATTCGCACTCGAGAGGGTGGCCGACAATGCACTTTCGACTCTTCGGATGTTACTTTTACGGTAGTTACTTTTCATAAGATAACCCGTCTGCTCGCTTGCCCTCTACACACATCATTAAAGAAATATATGGTGTATTTAAATAAAAGTTCTCATGCGCATTGGGATAAAATTAACCGATGCAACATAATTTTTAAAAACTAGGTAACTTTCCTACAATGTAAGTTACTCGCGCACTAAGACCCGAATTTCAATTATTCAAATGTAATAAAATAAATAAAATGAATAAAATAAAATGATCGAAATTAGGCATATGTTAAAATCTTCAAATATTTACAGATGAAAAGTTATTATTCTTCTCTACGTGCGAGCTTCATGAAAAACACATTTTCATGCACTATTTCCACTATATTCACTTTGTCGAAATCGTTCGTGTATATTTTATAAATCTGTAAAATCGAAATGAATATAGTGCATGAAAAAGTTTGTTTCACTAAGGTTGAAAATGAATTTCCACCATGAACCGTCAATCACATATGCTGAGTGCGTCCGTTAGTTTCCAAAAAATTACGTTCGTAATTTTAGCCTAAAAAACCCAACAAAATAAATTGGAGCCGTTTTAGTACCTTACACGGAGTACACCGATATATCGTAGAGTAAAGATCTTCATAAATAATGGAACACACGTTCGCCAATTTCCGACACAAAGGAAACGCGATTATTTTGAAGGTCTGATCTTTAATCAGCTAATACAAGTTCCTCAGAGACTAAGTACTTGTTGATTGATCGTTTCCAAGCTATATTTGGAGAAAAAATGGTTGTAAAAAACATTATAGTGTTATCTTGCTAACAAAGGAAGTGATAATTTATATGTATATTTTTTCCGACTGCCCTAAATGAAGGGTTATGTTTTTCGAGCAAATGTAGAATCCCATGTTGGATTTTTGAGACAGCAAGTTCGGACTTTTATTAATCTTTGTATTTTCTTACCCAATACCTTTATAATATTCAGCGTTCCATTCATATAAGAATTTTATGTGCAAATATACGATAATAAATCCTTTTTGCGAACATTGTTGTAATATTAGTTACGATTCGGTTATTTTGCATTCAAATATCGAATTCCATTCGAACAATAATACCAGGGATTACCAGCATGACCGTTAAAGCCTCTTTACATATTGATTCTGAATTCTCGTGTAAGTTGGTTGCCGCCAAATGCATAATCCCGATATCCAAGCTTAAAGTCCTTTTCTCAGTAGAAAGCTTTAGTGCTTCGGCTTGAGCAGGCCAGCTCGTCATAGACTAGGCATCCTACACCCCCTCCATCCTTCCGATGTTACTAATCGACTCCTTACTGCCTCAACCTCGTATCTTAAAAATGGATATGGATAAGTAAATTATTGCCTATCAAATAACCTCATATTTTTAGTTAGTTTTGTAAAATGACTAAGAAAAAAAATATAATCAGTTTTTTTTTCCTGAAATGTAGCCATTTTTAAGATACGAGGTTGAGGCATTAAGGGATTGTAATGTCTTTTTTTCCATCAGGTAACTTATCTGCTCGTTTTCCCCCTAATTTCATAAAGAAAGTTTCATTTAAAGAGTTTAATCTAATGCAAGATATACTCGTATTTTTTAATGATATTTAGGGGGCAAGCGAGCAGACGGGTTACCTGATGGAAGCAACTCATGACATCCGAAGAGTCCCAAGTGCGTTACCGGCCTTTATGAGAGAATAGGGAATAGGGATAGGGGATTATCGAAATACGGCCACCGGTAAACTTACTCACCGAATACCGTTTCAAGCCAGTTTTCTGTGAGGCCGTGGTATCACTCCAGTCAAGCCAGCCCATTCGTGCTGAAGCATGGCTCTCCCACGGCAGAATATTGCGTTAAGTATCTTTTGAACATTACCTAATCTTTGAAGTATCTTTTTATCTAAGAACCAGATGGATTTATTTAAGCATTAAATCAAATTCCCTTTATACAATACAAGACGTACCGTGTGACTCCGCTTTCGGATAAAAGGAATACGAGGTACAAAAGTAGCCTATCGTTACCCCGTGTTCTTATCTGTCATATAGTATGTGCCGAATCTAATCAATTTCAATTTTTTATTCAATATCATTGTCACACGTTTCGCTGTATCATTTTTGATGTTTAATTTGTATAATTTTTGATTTATCATGTTTGTGATTGTCATCAATAAACCGGCTTACTAAACTAAACTATTGTTATTCTATTGTTATACTTTATATCATTAAAATAAATTAGTATACACCATACAAAACACATGTTTTTAAAATGGGTAACATATTTCTAGCGTAAATGCTATAGACCTTATTATCTGAGCGTTAAGAATCATTTTCCAATACTTGCCTTGCTCCTGTAGCACTGGTGGTCTCACGCGGTTCTCCTCCCCTCGTCTCTCCATCGCACACTTGACACTTTTACATTTTTTTCTTAATATTATTTTTTAGACGAATTTTTATTCGCTTCTGAATCTCGTGTGAAATATCAGCTGTTGTTTTTCGTAAAGTAATTACTAAAATATAAAAGTTCAATAATAACGGTAAAGAAGTAGCACGAAAGTATTTTGAATAACTGATTGAATGTTAGAATCCAAAGCATATAATATATTGATGAAGTATTTGATAAAATTTATAAAATTATCATTTTTTAAACATTTTTGATAAATTGAAAACTTTTAAATAAAACATCATCTGATTTTTTAGAAAATATTAGTTTCATTCATTAAAACTTCGGTTTCTCAAAGACTTTAGTAAAACAAAGGATATATTTATGACATAACTTCACACCGTACAGATACAGCCTTAAATACAATTATTTTTTATTTACGGGTAAAGTTTTTAATAAACAAGAAAAAATATTTTTTTTATTCACTTTTATCACTGAATTTATTTTCGCGTAGCGTAGCGCTCTACACGCGGCGTAGCACACGACTGACCGTAGCGCTTCGAAGTGCTACGAGACTCTACGCGGGTTAACCCTCTTATGTAAGCTACAGTATGGCTTATAGACCGATATGGCAAAGTTTTTGGGTAAAACAAATCTATTTTTTTTTATTTTTGCGTATACTTTAAGTCCGACCAGGAAACCTAAAAAATGATTGTGTGTCATTGTGGTCCATATCTTCCAGAGATATTAAGGGATTTTTCTTTTTGATCGCTATTGGTAAAAAAGAAAAGCCAAGTTTAAAATTTAGCCTTTAGGAGGTTAGTAGGTTAGGAACTGACGTGTGGATGCATTTTGTGTCAGATTCATCGACGGGTTTCCTAGTAATTAACAACTTTCAGAAAAGTTGCCTTATTGCACCGTAAAACATTAGAGTTGGTAATAATTTTTATTTGATACTGTAAAAGTTTTGTGTCAGATTCATCCACGGTTTCTCAAGAAATATATGTTTTTCTGCATGAAACATCCTGTAAAAGGCACAAAAGAAATAATCAAGTTTAGAGTTTAAATTAAAAGACGATTCACCTCCGTAGGGCGCGGTCATATGTCGCGGCCGTAGATCGCGTCCGTATGACGCGTCCGTAGGGCGTGGCCGTATGCCGCGTCTGCATGTCGCGTCCGTAGGGCGCAGCTGTATGTCACATCTGTAGGGCGCGTCCGTATGTTGCAGCCATAGGTTACGTCGGTAAGGCACGGCCTTATGTTGCGTCCGTATGTCACGTCCGTAGGGCGCGGCCATATGTCGCGGCCGTAGGGGGCGATCATAAGTCGCGTCCGTATTGCGCGTTCGTAGGTTGCGTCTGTATGTCTGTAGTACGCATCCGTAGGGAGCGTCCGCATGTAGCGTCTATAGTAGTCTTTTACGCGTCTTTGGTTTATGAATAGTATAATTACACTTTTCTCAACATATTATATGTGGTTTAAGCAACGCTGTTCTAACACTATTTGAATAATGACGTGCCAACTCTATGCATTTACAATTCTAGACAACTATATGATACTCGCAACTTAAGCTACACAGAAACTTATTATTTTTTTAAATTTCCTTATCACGTGGAAATCGCCAATGTGCGTGTCAAGTATTCAGTCATTAGCACATATGGACGAGCAATAGTCGGACTAAACACTAATAAAAAAATTAAAAAAAAGCCGGAAATATCACCGCGATTCTTCTGATGTTGCGAGCGTCCATTTCTTTGTATCAGATTACCCGTATGCTCGTTTAACTACTAAAAAAAGTATTCCAGACTTAAATTAAACTTATTTGAATAAATTTGTCTACCTGTACAAAGTTTTCATATTAAGTACTAACTTTGAAATTAAGGATGATCACAAACTTCTCGGCTCGGCCTTAGGGAACTGTAATATAACCCGGCTTGAATATTGACCGTAAATATATTGGAAACTAAATGATATCCACAACTCCGTTGCGCCAATATTCGTTTACTATTGGTTTGAATACCTACAATACTTTCATTAAAACCGGTCTCGCCGATGGAAAATCACACACATACAAAAAATATATTATAATATTATGTTGCCATACTAATTTGCATTACAAATACGTTCCGATCAATCAATAAAATAAAAGTTACACATAAATTAAAAAACAAGCAGATTTGATATTAACTAAAAATTTTAAAAATTAATGTTAAATTTTTCAATCGTTTTGCCGTTTGTCCACGACGTGCCGTCACCGTCAACGAGATTATTTTGGACCGACAAACGGCGTAAGGCGTATCTTAAGAGGTTGGAATCCACTTCAGGTCAAGAGTGGATCGCTCCAGGGGAGGGGTCATCTCATCATCATCAGGGGTAACTTTTTGTGACTTGTCCACGAGTATGTGACAAATGAGTATTAACACAAGTAAATGTCATGAGTAGGAAACGGGCTAAAAGCCCTTTCCCGACTCGTGGCATTCGCCGGGAGCTGAGCCGAAACTTTCGGCGGGAGCACGGGACCAAAGTAGCTATTCTTTCCACTCATGTTTAGCTCAGGACGTCACCAAATATCAGCTGCCGCGATTGTTTACTGCCATAAGGCCCGGGTTACATTTAATTAAGTACAGTATCGAGTTAACAAAACGGTCAGCTAAAAATTAAGTAGTAAGTATTAAAGTGACGTTCAAACGTAGGCGAGTTAAATAATCGTAGGTTGCTGGTTCGATAACAAGATAAGTCTCATTAAATTGCTCAATTACTGCCTACAAACTAATTACATTTAATATTTTACTCAACTAATTACCTATTTTATTAAAATTTTTGATAAATTTAATATTATAATATCAACTGTACTAAACTCGGACGTCTACATGCTGGTGAGTTAAGTTGGCAGGGTGCGGGAGACGCGAGAGGGGTGGCATTTCGCAATTAACTCGCCAAAAAATAGAATCGCGTTCTATTTAAGCCAACTTAATTAACAGCTTACAACTTAACTCCGTTTTTACCGTTCAAACGTCAAAAACTAAACTCGCCGATCGAACGCAAGTAACCTCGCAACTTTACTAAATTAAGTGTAAATCAGCACTTATAAAGAAATAATTTTAACTAATTAGTAACTACTTTTTAAAGATATTATGTAATAATAATTGTATATAATGAATTAGAAACACATAATAAAGTAGCGGAAAAAAGTACAAATATACGGTCGAATTGAGAAACCACCTCCTTTTTGAAAGTCGGTTAAAAAGCACAACTTTTTAGGACTCGCGAGATTTTTGAAATTGTATGACATTAGGTTTTGCAAAGCATTCTATGACTGTAACATATTTTTTACGGTTTTGGATACAGTATGTGGATACTCGATGATACGACGGATACGAATCGTCGTATCCGTCGTATCATCGATTAATATAATCATCGGATTATAGATAATTATAAAAAATAAAAACATTATTGTACTACTAACGCCATCTATGAGTTGAGAACAACTGTTAAGATAAGTTTAACATTACAGTTGCATATCTCAATTAATAGATGGCGTTAGTAGTACAATATTATATTTATTTTCTTTTTATTATCTATAATAATAATTATTACTATTTTATTTTAGACATACATAAATTACTATGCTAATGCCCAAACATTAAACTCTTATAAAAAAAGGTAAAGTGTACCAAAAACATGCACGGTGAGTGAGATATAGTGGGCTTTTCGCTCGCCCAATAATAAAATGAAGTTATTATTATCCTTACACTTTTCAATCGTGAATTCTTTTGTTTACATTCGAAAAAAATTATAATTGAACATTTATTTAAGATATTGCAAGGTTTTGATTACGCAAATAGTTTTTACAAAATAAATAGAATCATACAATGATGTGTACGACGCGTTATCTAGTCAAAGTGAGTTATATTGATTTATGTGGTATTCTATTTTAATAATATATAGAGTAAATTCTCTAATTCTGTGTTCTTGAAATGCATATCTGCAAAATACACTAAAAATCTGTAATAAGTACTGTGAAATCTATATACATAGCACCACTGACTGAGAAATACGGAGATTTATATATACAACAAGAAACTTGACGGAACTCCCGCCATGTCCCGCCATTGAACGGGGACATGGCGATCATGGACCGCACGGATATTAACGGACATGGTCACTACACTCATAAAACTGTAGAAATAAAAATTCTGTACATTAAAGATATTCGAAAAATGTAGTTAGTTTTTTGTCTGTCTGTCTGTATGTTTGTTCCAGCATCACGCGAAAACTACTGATCCGATTTGAATGCGGTTTTCACAGTTGTATTTGTTTTCTCCCAAATTAACATCTAGTGTATAAAAAATCCCCCCACCCCTCTAAGGGGACAAAAGAGGGGGTGAGAGTTTGTATAAAACATCTTCTTTAACATGAAAACTACTGATTCGTTTTGAATACGATTTTCGCAGATGTATTTGTATTTTTTTAACCTAAAATTAGGTGCATAATTTTCTCCCTCCCCCCCTCTCCACCCCTCTAAGGGGACAAATAGGGGGTAAGAGTCTGTATCAAACTTTTTCTTTTGAATACGGTTTCCACAGTTGTATACGTCTTCTTCCAACATAATATTTTGTTTATAAAAATTTTTCCCCTACCACTCTAAGGGGACAAAATAGGGGGTAAAGAGTTTGCATCAAACTTTTTCTTTACCATGAAAACTACTGATTCGAGTTGAATGCGGTTTCGCTGACGTATTTGGCTTCTTTCAACATAACATCTGGTGTTAAAAAAAATTCCCCCCACCCCTTTAAGAGGACAAAAGAAAAAAAAAGGAGGCAAGAGATTGTATCAAACTTCTTCTTTAACATGAAAACTACTGATTCGTTTTGAATGCGGTTTTCGCAGATGTATTTGACTTTTTCCAACTTTAAATCAGGTGCATAATTTCATTTAAGGGGACAAATATGGGGTAAGAGTTTATATCAAACTTTTTCTTCAACACGAAAACTTCTGATTTGATTTGAACATGGTTTCCACAGTTATATTCGTCTTCTTCCAACATAACATTTGGTGTATAAAAATTTTCCCCCACCACACTAAGGGGACAAAAGAATATTTCCACAGCCGAACATATAACCTCCTCTTTTTTGGAAGTCGGTTAAAAAGAGGGGATAAGAGTTTGTATCGAATTTTTCCTTAACATGAAAACTATTGATCCGATATGAATACGGTCTTTGCAAATATTTGTATCTGCACCAGACAATATATTATCGTTGTATGTACAATCAGGGAGGCTGAAACAGAGCCAGATTGCGGATCAAATAAAAAATTATTTGGACACGTTATGTCAAACCCAGCCGACAGACCACTTATATGGAACAGACATGTTCCGACCGAATGACGTAGTTTCGATAACTGGCTCTCTTTCAATTTTCCCCATAGTATACATTGAGAAGCTTTATTACCGAATAACCTGTCAATTGTAACTTATTAATAGCGTTTAGCGTAAACCGTTTTTGCTATTATGATATTAAAATTGTATTTGTTTATTTGGATGTTTGTTTCAATCGTACCGAAACTACTAAATGGATTTTATGAAATTTGATATACTAACACAGGATACTAGCTGGCTTTATTAGAGTATAGGTATATTTTATTTCGATTAAATACACATAATTCATTTGTAAGTGTTCTAATTCTACGAGGGTAAAGCCGCGGGTAAACGCTATTGAACAATATTATATTTATTGATAGTGATATAATATAATCGAAATTTACAAAATATAAGTGTAACAATATTTAATAAAATACTAGCTTTACTAGCGACTCCGTCCGCGTGGTAATTTTTGAAATCAGTTTGTGCGTTCAGGAAGATGTTCGTCTTTTTTAAAGTATATAATACTACATAAAATAAAACTACCCGATAGACGTTCATGTCACATCCCCTCGAATGCCAATAGAAAATTTCAAAATCGCCCTGTCCGAGGACGAAGTCGCGGGCAAAAACTAGTATAAAAATAAATAGGGTTTTCTTTCCTGAGGATATAATTTCAGAACGCACGAACCGACTTCCACGGTTTTGCATTCATTAAAAAGGTCTCAGGCTCCATAAGGTTTGTATAAAAAAAAACAGGACAAGTTTCTAGAGAACAGTTACCACGCGGAAGAAGTTACAGGCAAAAGCTAGTGTAGAATAATTTTAGCTTAGTGAGCTAACCCTTACTATTAGCCTAAAAATTTACTGCAGTAAGTGGCTGCCAAGGCCCGAAACTACCAAGATAAGATTGTTATCAAGGCCAAGAGGCCTTATCGCCCGTAGCCCATTGGATAGACCCGGTCAAGGGGGTTAAGTTCAATTCCAGGTTATTTTATAATGTAGGTTATGATATTTTATATTGTGATAAGAAGAACTTAAAATTAAGGAAACAGCTAGATTTAAAAGCTCTCAAAGACATGTTTTTGATACGAAATTAGGAGGCAAATGAGCTAATGAGACACCGCAACTACCGTCGCCCTTCCACGTCCAACATTTCCTTTGCAAATTGCAATATATGTGGCTACAGTATTGGGATCTACAAAAAACCGAGTAACATAGTGCGTAGACCTTAGTTTCGCACTCGTGAGGGTGCTAGATTCAAACCCGGGTGGAGGCGGGTACCAATGAGATATTTCCCGATCTCTAATACATAACACGGACGTTCATTGCCGTGGAAGAGCCATGCTTCGGCACGAATGAGCTGGCTCGACCGGAGTGATACCACGGCCTCATAGAATTGACGTGAAACAGCGTTACGTTGGGTTTCGATCGGGTGAGTTTACCGGAGGCCCCAACTTACTCTTCAACTTATTTCCGACCTCCCTTTACAAGCGTCGATTGGCGACGGCAGTCGCTTTCCACCAGATGAAACGTCTGCTCTCTTTATGGGAATTAGGGGAAATTCTCATAATAGAAATCCCTCAATCCAATATGACAGCGCTATTTCTAAAACTCTCGACAATCTATTTCTATGGACTTTGAGAAAAGTTTAAATGTCAGCATCGCACTATTGAATAATATATATACACCGCTTTTGTAGTCCCCTTTACAAAAATGCTAGCTTTTGCCCGCGGCATCGCTCGCGTGATATTCAAAGATCGTTTAAAAATACGATTATTTTGGGAATATGATGTTTCATCGAGACCAAAAGTATCCTCTCCATCCAGACTTAGTTGAAAGGATGGATAGGATACTTATGCTAAACATATAGTCGATTGGTTGCTATATTTGGGCGTGAAGGAAGGACAAACAAACAAATTAACAAAAACGCGTTTCCATTTTTAACCGATTTCCAACAACGATGAGGTTATTAATATTATATAGTATGGAAGTATGAATATGAATTCTGATAATTTACACCGTTTCTTAAACAGGGTAAATATATAGAGTTCACGGTGAAAGTAGCAGCGCTGATACACTATTTTTAACAGACTTCAGTATAGGAGGAGCTCATTAACTTTTGTATAGGAAAACAGATACCAATACAAATCTCACCGCTCTCTCCGCCGAAAGAGCTATTTTTAGCTCTTTCGGCGTAAAAAATAGTCTTACTAAGTAGGCTATATAAGGATCATACACACCATGTTACAGTGAGGTATTGAAATTTTTTGCAAGTCCCATGTACCTACATTATAAATCGACAACGATTATAAATCATAAGAAGGTAAAGAAGATATCATTTTTTAACTGAACGTCCAATAACTCCTAAAAAAAGTCACTTCAAGGATAATTCCTACTGCCGACCTTTGGCCAAATTGGCGCAGTCTTGCAGGTCCTAAAATTAGATAGAAAATATAACTATAGTGCTATCAAAGGTCAACACAGTGGGTATCCCTGATTGGTAACCTACTGGTTATCAAAAAGTCTATAAAAAGTATTAAAGGACGTTTACATAATATGTAATATTAAAGTACCTACCGACATTTATAAAGGTAAATACATCTCAACTTTAACGGAAAAGCTCCTAGCAGACGTGACTCAAGAAAACTCTAATCTCTATTTATCATGGCTTAAATTTCATGCGTGGTTAGAGAACCCCAACGTTAATATTCATGAATAACAGGGGAACGTAGACCCCTGACGAGCAGAACCCGTTGAGTTATATAAACATTATGATACTAAGGGCCTGTTTCACCGCTTACTGTTAAAGTTTCTGTTAGGCTATTCATAACTTTTTTGACAGGTTCTCCATAAAAAATCTGTCAAATAAAGTTGTATCTGTCAAATAAATAAGACTAACTGTAAGCGGTGAAACAGGCCCTAAGAATATTAATTCTAGATACATACATTCGCTGTAAGACCCTACTTATCCAATCATTACATAAACAGTTTTTGTTTACATAAAGAAATCACTGTACAAGACCGTACCTAGCATTACCAGCTAGCTAACTGCCGTACAGCATCACGCCTATGATAATGGTGTTTTGAATGTCACGGCAGAACGAGATAATATCTCTACAAATTGGAAAATGATCGCCCCACTGCGTGGGCTCGGAGCGCGCGACACGTAGACTCTGTGCGCCCACATATAAGGCAGCTTATAGCTCGTCCGCCGATATCTATGCTCCTAATATCTGATAAGAAAATCAATAAGCCTTTTAAGATGAATCTTCACGGTTTATATAATAATAGGAGGATCAGAGTTCGCAGTGATCGGGCGGCGCGGCCACCCGGCCCGCAGCGGCTATCGCGGCGGTGCGCTGCCGTGCGCTGCGGGCGAGCGCCGCTGCTGCTAGAGGGACACTTACCCGCGGCACCGGAGTCCTCGTTTGGGCGCCATTAGTCGCGTGATGCGGCGCTACTGTGCGGGCGCGGCGGCGGGCGGCGCGCGACTACGGCGGGGCGCGTGCGTGCGGCGCCGAGCGCAGGCGCGCCCCGGGTGGTTTGTTTTGCTCTTCAACTTGCAAGAATACGTGATTACGTCTTCATAATTTGTGTACATGCGACACACTGCGGGGCATTTCAATGAACGCAGATAAAGGACTTTACGACCCTTTCAGTCCTTACCTTTGCGATGTGAGCTCGGCGATGAATACTGCCTGATTTGCATAACACTGAGTTTCGTAGGTGCTGTATGAGTAGATGCAATAAAAGTAATGTTTGTTTATTACTGTCTTGTCTCTAACTGCAATGATGCAATTTTATCTGTATTACTTTTCTGCTATAGTACATTTTTATGCCCAGTTTTATTTATAAAAGTATGATGAATAACTGATGATAAGCTACTATCGTTGCCATTGTAAGCTCGCAACATCAGAAGTTGTAAATGCTTTGCCGGCCTTTTGAGGGGAAAATGAAAATACTACAGTTTTACTGTGTTTTACTGAATGTGTGGTTACGTCAAAACGGTTACTACATATAGCACTTTAGGGTCTGTAATTACAGTCAGCGCTGAGCGTGATCAGATATTTTGAGATACTGTTTTCATTCATAAAGAGAGCTTTATGAATGAAAACAGCATCTCAAAATTTTTTGATCGTGGCAATGACTATAGTTATGTAGCGACTCTATTGTCGTACACTATGTAACTAGATACTATGACTTATGTAATTTTATATGTATGCTTTACCATGCGACAGGCTTTGTGGTAAGTCGCTCCTAAGATGTTAAAATGAATATACAATTTTCGCGCTCCATTGACTTTTAATCAGCGTCACCCCGCACTTCTCTTCTCTTCTTCACAGTTACGAGCCTAGGTACCACGGTACTGTGACTGCCAGTATATTTTTCGCGTATAACGATGGCAAAACTCTTACTCCTTGGTTTACATTTCATTACTACTTGTATCACTCAGAAATAACGACAGTAATAGTTATAAATATTCCAAAGGAAAAAAGTCGGATTATTGTTATTTATAGGGTTCCGGTTCCGTGCCCAAAGGGTAAATACGGAACCCTATTACTATAACTTCGTGATGTCTGTCTGTCTCCAGGCTGTATCTCAAAAACGGTAACAACTAAAGACTTTAAAATTTTCACAAATTAAATATCGCTGCTGTCGCTATAACAACAAATATAAAAAAATTGATTTAATATTTAAAGGAGCTCTCATACAAGAAAAGTGATTTTCTTTTGCAAGTAGCTATTTGTCGTCAAGTGAAGTGAAGGCCTCGTTGCAATTTGTGACGCCCAATTCGCGGGAGACAAATCTCTTATCTCACCGAATGCGCTGGCTGCTTGGTCACGTAGAACGAATGAAAGATGAGAAAGCGTAATAAGTGCGGTATATTGACCGGCAGAAGGCCAGTGAGCTGCCCACGGCTCCAAGGATGAGATAGGGGTAAGAACCAGAGGGCGTTGTGAGCCGAAACTTGGCAAGAACCAAGAAACACTCCATTGTTTCCGAGCAATGGCGTGCACTTGTATCAAAGGCCAATACTCAGTTCGGGTCGCAGCCCTGTTGTAAATAGTATCCCTTATAGTCTGCGATATGAATTAACACCTCCTACAAGAGCAACCAAAACACTGGATTTATAAACAATAGGTAGCTGTTAAGGTGAAGCTACACTAAGCGATAATACACGGGTTTATTTTATAACAACCGGCTGTGAAGTGTCGTGCTGCAACGGTGCTCGTCGTGCCTTAAAGCTCGAACTGCACTTGCAGGGTGCGGAGTGGAGCGGACCGGTGCGGCGGGATGTGGCAAAGTATACTTGGTATAATGATTCGTATGAGATTAACTGAACTACAGCGCGGCAGTGGCGCGGCGTGGAGCGAAACGGCGCGCCGCACAAGCACCTATATTATATTATGCCCCACCTGTCCGCTCCGTTCCGCGCCTAAATGCGCTTGCGATGCGCGGCGCGCAGTGGACCGGAGCAGAGCGGCGCGACAAAATATACTTTGTACTGACACAGAATAAACAATGATACTGATTCGTCTGTAGCTAACCGCACTACAGTCTACAGTGGCGTGGCGCGTAACGGACTACAGACTACTAAGGGATACTACGTATGTAGCGGAGCGGCGGCCGGTGTAGTGCTGTTACTCTCATACAAATCCTTAGAAAGTATATTTTTCCGCTCCGGTCCGCTCCACGCCTTGGAAGTCTCACAAGTGCGTTTCGACCTTTATCATCACCATCTTTGTTAACGATCTGGTTAATTAATTTTAAAAAAGACAAAGAAGAAGAAACGTCAAATACAATTTTATGTCAATATTGGCAGCCCTGTTATCTGTCATTGTTCTTTCAGAATCAAAAGTGTGACTATTTTATTTTTTGTATTAAGTGGAAATAATATTTAAAATAAAATGTCTACAGTGGCCGCCCCTTTATCCGTTGCGGGAACCAGATATTCTGGAGCTCCAGTCCGAACTCAAAATGGTAAAAGTCTTAATACAACTTCGTACATGTTTGGTACTCCGGTATCACATGCACTGCTTATGGTAAAATTTTACACGATTAAACAAAGAAGCTCTAGTTATAATATGATAAAACGTTGTTTTTTTGTAAAAAAATTGTTAAAAATACCTAATTTGATCGATAACATTGAACTTTTTGGGGTATTTAGATAAATGCCGATATAACCTATTGGGCATGTAAAGTGGACCGTAAAAGTAACTCCTAATAATTTGCACACCCTCTAACTGTTTTTAATTCAGAATTTCGTTATGTTGCATCTATTATTACAAGTTTGTAGTTCCCGTACCAAAAAACTCATCAGCACTACTGTTGTAATCATTAAAAATGAATCATACAGCACTGACAAAGTCTCTCAAAGACGCCTACGCAGTTGTCCAACAGCTTATTATAATTAAGCTTTATATATTTTTTCAGTGATGGCTGCATCTGCTATAGCCAACATTGTAAAGAGCTCCCTAGGCCCAGTGGGTTTGGACAAAATGCTGGTGGATGATATTGGTGATGTCACAGTAACTAATGATGGAGCCACTATTCTCAAGTAAGTTACACTTTATTCACATTTACAAAATAGCTAAACAGATTTTAATGAAATTTTGTATGTGGTGGAATGAAGTGACGTTGATAAAGGGTTCCTTTTTATTCCTAATGGTTAGTGTAAGATTTAATTTATTTCCATAATAGGGAAGAAAAAACTAAGAATTCGTTTTTTAAAACTAAAAATTATTTTATTATGTTTTAAATTTCAAAATTGCATATTAAAAAGATAATCAGACAAAGTTTGCCTTAAGTTCTTATTTTAGCCATTAAAATTGTATTCCAGAAACAAAATCAGAAGATCTGCTTCTGATTTTGTTTCTGGAATACAATTTTCTTTGGAAACAGTTCTGCTCCATTGCTAGATTTTGATGATTATTTTAAAGACAGATAATGGACTCATTTCATTTGACCAGGTTGTTTTAATTTCTTGTTAAGTGACTTTGTAATCATGTTCAGTTGGCTAGGTTTAGATATAGCTCATGTAAATTATGCGAAGGCACACTTTGCTTATGAAACAATTTTTCTGAAAATAAGCTTTGTACCAAACTGCATTATTGTTCCTAGAATGTTGGAGGTGGAGCACCCGGCAGCTAAAGTGCTGGTTGAGTTGGCACAGCTGCAGGATGAGGAGGTTGGAGATGGCACCACGTCAGTCGTCATCATTGCTGCTGAACTGCTCAAGGTATATTAATATATTTATGTTCTTCAGTCCATAAAACTAAGATTTTACTTATAACAGAAAAACTATTAAAAAATCAAAATCATATATATTCAAAATAAAACTCAATGAATTAAAGCTCATAATCATACGAAAGTTTAAATTGCAGTCACAGAGCTACTAGAAGGGGAATGGTGCTTAAGTTCTGTATTGCCGGTGCCACTTTTTAAACAGTAACTGTGAATCTTTATAATATTTGATCAAAGAATACAACAAACCATATCGACCTTGTACATTCAGAGACTTTAATGCAATTTAATTGTAGCATTAACAAACATATCATTTATTAATGCAACCCAGTGTATTGACTTTGTGTAATTTGCAAATAATGTGTGGGTAAATGTGCATGGTTTCACATTTTTCACATTGATTATAATAAATAATAAAATATGGTGTGTTGTCACCTTTATGTTTTACTTAATAATAAAAAATATATGTTACAGAATGCTGATGAACTTGTCAAGAACAAGATTCACCCGACCAGTGTGATCTCCGGTTACCGTCTCGCGTGCAAGGAGGCGGTGAAATACATCCAAGACAACCTCACAGTAACTGTGGAGTCCCTTGGTCGCGCGTCGCTCATCAACGCCGCTAAAACCACAATGTCGTCAAAACTTATTGGAGCGTATCCTTTACTATTTTTGCCAATAGGTTTTTTTTTTTTAAGACTCTACACATAATCTTATATCCTTAACAAGTTATGAGTCATTTAGACTATTAGTTTTTGTCGCGACTTCGCTCGCATGAAATTCAAAATTCAGTAAAAATGCGACCTTTTTACGGAACATAATGTTGTTCAAGTCCAAAAGCAGCTTATGTAACTCACGATTCTTTCAACTAAGTGTTTCCCAAGAATCAAGTCATTTGGCTGCTTTGTTAGGCTTAGAGGAAAGATTAAGAAACAAACACTTTCCGATTTATAATATTAGTAAAAATGGTAATGATTAACCTTCCAGCAGTTTGATTTAGTTTCAGTAACTTCTAGGTAGGTAGGTAGGTAGTAAAGTACAAAACAAAACAGTTAAGTACAAAAAATAACTTGGTTTCGTTTTTTTTTTCTTTGAAATGATATTCCTTAACATTTGCACAGTGATTCAGAATTTTTCTCGGAAATGGTTGTAGACGCCACACAAGCTGTCAAAACTATTGACCCTCGAGGAAATGCGGTGTACCCCATCAAGGCAGTCAATATTCTCAAGGCTCACGGCAGGAGCGCCCGGGAGAGTGTTCTCGTGAAGGGTTACGCTCTAAACTGCACCGTCGCCTCGCAGGCCATGCCCAAGAAGATTGTTAACGCCAAAATCGCGTGCCTCGACTTCTCACTGCAGAAGACTAAGATGAAGATGGGAGTGCAGGTAATTAAAATAATGTCTCTTATACTTTCTAACTGATTAGATTTTACATTGGATATAGTGTTTGATTTTATATAAAAGCTTTAAAAATGTTGGCTTGCATGCGTGATAAAATTCGCGTTATTGTAAACACTATATGACGACCTCTGTGGCACAGTGGTTGAGCGCTTTGGGGTCCCGGGTTCGAAATTCAAATCCCTCCGACGGAATCAAACGTTTTTTCAATGTTCCTAGGTCATGGATGTGTATTATATAATAAAAATGTACCTGTAACACAAGTCTCTTGGGTACTTATGCATGGGGCCAGACTGACGTGGTGTAAAGCGTCTATATATATTAAAAACAGAACCCTCTGATCTAGTGTGTGTCTGTAAATGTTGTTTATATGTTATGTAATTTCTATCGCGTTATTTGTTTCTTATTTTGAACTTAATTCCTCAGGTACTAGTGTCAGACCCAGAGAAACTGGAAGCGATCCGCGCTCGGGAGTTGGATATTACGAAAGAGCGTTTACAGAAGATCCTTGCTACAGGAGTCAATGTGATCCTCTGCAGCGGTGGTATTGATGACCTCTGCTTGAAGTACTTCGTTGAGTCCGGTGCTATGGGTGTGAGGCGCTGCAAGAAGGCAGATCTGAAGAGAATCGCTAAGGCCACTGGAGCTGCCTTCCTCACCTCTCTTACTAACATGGATGGTATGTTTTATGTTGTTAATTATGTTTTAAAATTTGTTGTGATGCTATAAACTACTGAAGCTATTTAGTATAAATTATATTTTGAATAATATGTATATTAGCTGTGTGCAAAAACACTCTCGTCGCGTTCAACTGACAAACATACAGCTTAAGCTGAACCCTATGCAATATCATTGACCATGCAAATGGGAGTTTTTAACATAACTTATTTGTCAATCGGTTTTAAAGAAATAAACACTAATCCCCTTATCCATAAAAATATTTAAACAGTTGATTAAATCAAGATTTGCAGTCCCTTTCTGGAATATTGAAAATGTCACACGACAGTAAAGGAAAGAAAACCTTGATTAGTTTTTATGAATAAGGGGGTAAATGATAAATGAAACCCATCAGAATATATTACTGAAAACTATATACAAATTGTTTAAGGAGCTTTTGAGATTAGCATTTTCTAATATACAGAATCTGTTAATAACAGAAAAAATGCCTCCCATTATGAATTTTTAATTATTATATTGACCATGTACAGACAGGCATCAGTTATAGTTTTACTATATGTAAACCTTATTAATTTGTATTAATTCCCTTTTATTATATCTAATAACAGGAGAAGAAGTATTTGAGCCGAGCATGATTGGAGAGGCTGCCGAAGTGGTACAGGAGCAGATCTGTGATGACCAACTTATACTTATTAAGGGGTATGTTTTTTATTATGGTTAGGATTTTAATTAAATTAGGGCTTAAATGATACCCTGGATTAACAAAGGCTTCCTTATACTGCTGTCACCAAGCTAAAATGCACCTATGTACAAAAAGTACTTTTTGATTTATGAGCAAAAGTGGCGATTTTTTTAAGGGCTTGGTATTTTATAAGGGTATTATTCATTTTAGTAACTCGATGACTATAAAAGTTACAATAATTTAGGTTATACACGTCGACAGAGATTTTGTTTCTGTTTATGATGGCATCAAAGTGTTAAAATCGACCAGATGTTAGTTAACGGCGTTTAAAACTTGAGGACGGCAATATAATGCGTGGAAAATAGCACAATTCATTTTCTCCTTTAAACGGAGGGAAACATATTCTATATAGTAAATATTTTTATTATTGGGCGAGCAAAGCAAGACCTCTATATCCCACTCCAAGTGCATGTTAGTGGTGCACTTTACGGAAATACTATAAGAGATTGGGGTTTGGGCTTAGTGCTTTGTGATTTGAGTATAGGTATAAATGTTTTTAATAATAAAATAGTAATATCATAATATATAATAATTTAAAAAATAATATTGTACTAGTAGCGCCATCTATGAGTAAATATGTGCGACTGTAAAGATAAACTAAACGAACTAAGTATCCACATGTATCAAGAACAGATTTTTTTTTAATCTGTCACAGTGTCAGAATAATTTGTAAGACTTTTTTCGCTAGTTATAGCTAATGTATGAATAACATGCACACAGGCCATCAGCACGCAGCGCGGCGTCAATCATCCTCCGCGGTCCCACAGACGCGTACTGTGACGAGATGGAGCGTTCAGCGCACGACGCGTTGTGCGCTGTCCGCCGAGTACTGGAGTCAGGCCGGCTCGTGCCCGGCGGCGGCGCAGTGGAAGCCGCGCTGTCGATATACCTCGACAACTTCGCCACCACACTGGTCAGTAAAATGGCGGATAATATGTATTTAGTAACCTTGTACAGGTTATTAAAAGCATTAGTAACCTGTACACGGTAGGTATTTAAACACACAACTGTCTAAACACACTAGAACAGAGTTCGCCATGATTAGGCCTGCAATGTATTTAAAATGACGGATGTCATGTTATGCCATGCCATGTCAAAATTACGTCGCGTACAGCCGAATTTCCGTCGGGCTTAACTTCGTATTTCGTTTTGTACAGAAACGTAAAGTTCGACCGCGCAATTTCGACTCTTATCGTGTGTCATACTTCGTTCGCCCAGTACATTTGTGTATTAGCTATAGAATCAGTCGACGTGGGTTTATCGCGATTTCCTTATTGTTTTAATATTCACCATACAAAATGTACGCTCATCCGTACACATGTGTTATATTTGTATGAAATAAGGAAGTCAAAAAGCAAATGGATCACTTTTGCCCCCTACTTTTATTTTAAAAATTAAGAAGTTCAGAAAAGATGTTGGCAATATTTCAAATTAACGGAGCTAATAAGTTACCGTTGTGTTACAGAGTTCCCGAGAGCAGCTGGCTATCGCGGCGTTCGCGCAGTCCCTGCTGGTGATACCCAAGACACTGGCCGTCAACGCGGCGCGCGACGCCACAGACCTCGTCGCTAAACTGCGAGCGTATCACAACTCGTCGCAGACTAAGGTAAGAGTAAGCTTCATTATTTAGCGTAGGATACCAACAAACGACCTCTGTGGCGCAGTGGTTTGAGCACCTTGGTAGCTGACGCCGGGGGTCGAGGGTTCGAATCCCGCCGACGGAACAAGAAAAAAGTTTTTTTAATATTCCTGGGTCGTGGATGTGTATTAAATATGTGTATCATATAATAAATATGTGTATAGTATTAAAGTATTAAATATACATTTCCCTTGTCTGGTACCCGTAACACAAGTACTTTAGGTACTTACTATGGGGCCAGACTAACGTGGTGTGAAGCGTCCATGGATATTATTATTATTATAAAGAATACCCCTCACCCCTTTGTCACAGGTCATCACATTTCTGAGACCCCCTTTCCCTATTCTGATGTTGTAAATTTGCAATTTTTACATCCAAAAATTTAAACCACACCAATATTTCAAATTTCGATATTAAATTTAGAACATTTGAAATGTGATGTCATAAAACTAATAATACTTAGTACTCTACCCCCTCCTCTCCTCCTTTAGTGTGACGTACTTTAAGGATGGTCCCTAATAGAATGTAAATTAGTTCACTTAACATACAAAATATGCACTATGCGAGCATACTTTAACCTTGTATGTTACCTTCAAAGAAGTAAACTTATATAAGTTTACACATTTGATAGCCAAAAAAAAAATAATTGTCCCTATCTGATTAAGGCCGAGCACGCAAACCTCAAGTGGGTTGGTTTGGACCTGAACGAGGGTACTCTGCGAGACAACCTAGCGGCCGGAGTCCTCGAGCCAGCCGTCTCCAAGATCAAGTCCCTCAAGTTCGCCACAGAAGCCGCCATCACGATCCTCCGCATCGACGACATGATCAAACTAGACCCAGAACAGAAAGGCAAAACCTACGAGGACGCCTGCAATGCTGGGGAACTAGACTAGAGTATTATTTAGCATTATACAGCTTTGTGCACACGGGTCTTTTATTTGAAGAGTTTTTTTTTATTATTCGCAATTACAAGTAAAGTTTTAACTTTGTCCTCATTAAAGACAAGACTGCCTTATATTGTGTAAGAAAAAAATTGTGCTGTAGATACAAAGTAGATTTTACACAAAAATTTTGAAAGACTTGTGTGTATGCGTCTTAATCTTTAATAAAAATAGGTATTTAGTTTACACGAATTATTTTAATGAGATAACATTGAAATAAGTGCTTATAATGCTTTAGATACTTTAACTGGGATAATTTATTGTTATTCTCTTTTAGCAGTGCGTCACTTTGTTTCCGATGTAAACCAGTTTTCGTACAAAACTGATTTTTAACCATAGAACGTAAGCGAGCGTTACGCAGCCTTCTTTATTTCCATACATATTTTCTCATATACTGAACCAATAATGTCAAGTTAGTGACCGTGGTCATAATCGGTGAATTACATTCAGTTTGTTTGTATGTATTCAAAACCTAAGTAAATTTACCTTTACAACTCAGTCGTAAAGGTAAACTTATTTAATGAAAGAACCACCTGAATCAAATGTTTCATTATAGAACATTATTTCTATGCATTTAATAAAATAAAGCTTATATACTTAGATTCTAAAACCTTATGTATTGCTTAGTTATGCCTATACTATATTTTAAGTTTGGTATAATTGGAATATGGTTAGTGTTCAAAATGTTCATTTCTAATTTTCTGTATGCTACTTTTTAAGAGAGGCATTTAAAAAACAGAGACTACCTGTACTGAACTTAGATTTGTTTATTTTTTGTTTCTTTCGCACCAAACTGTTTAAAACATAAATTTTATGTATGGTCGCTAATTAATTTAGCGTTAAAATTATTCGTAATAAATATTTTAACACATTTACGTCTTTGCCTTTTTCGAGCATGCACCAGTAAACAATCTGTAACCACATAGCTTCGCTTGCAAAACTACAGGTAAGACAGAAACAGTATATATTAGTGGATAGTTTTAATGAAATAAGTCAATATTTGGAAATTAGAACATTGACAGTATAATAATAAGATAAGGAGTGGAGCATTAGATTTATACCTTCAACTAGGAATAAAGTTGTTATCAAACTCACATTACACAAAATTGTTAAAAAATAGATGCATATACTAGCTGAC
>JAOTAV010062469.1:0-14554 GCA_026546445.1 Cyclargus thomasi | reverse complement strand
TAGTGAAATCCGTCCAGTCTTACACGCGTGATGCCGTGACCAAGGAAAATTGGTTTCATTTTTATATATATAGATGTACAGATGTGTATTGATTTATTTCCTTCCTCACAACTTTCGTGACAATTGAATTTGATTCTTCATTTAAGGAGGAAACATTAATTTTCTTTACAAAACTTAGAAAATACCTTTTCGTTTTCCTGTCTAAAGTTATACTTAATTATTTATATTCCAAGAGTTACAATAAATAACAAAGAATAAAACAATACAAAGACACTATAGCAAATCCTTGAACTTTCCATAACAATAGTCATGTTGAAAGAATATTTGTGAGCACGCTAAGTCGCGAGCGATGGTAACGTTATCAATAACCATTCGGTAAATGGTTAATGTTTAGTGGTTAATGGTTAACGGTTAATGGTTACAGTGGCCTTGGCATTTGGTGTCCAACCACTGCTTCCGTAAGTAAGGTCGTCCCCCGCTGCGAGATGGGTGATTTGGTGTATTGACGAAAATGTCCGACTTGATGGTTGGACTTGGTAACCGAGATAGTTAAGATTGTACGTATTGTACTATGAGGAAAGTTAACTGAGAGCTAAATTGCGGATTTAAGTTAGTTGGTCGTATTATCTCAAACCCAGTCAGCCAGACAAATCACGATCATCGAATAACTTGATTCCGTCAACTGGCTCTGAATCAATTGTTTCGGTGCTGTACCACCGATGAAATTAATTCAGAGATCAGGACTGCGTAGGCATACACCTACGTGTTGATCGAATAAAGATAAATATATCATAAGATTGATCTTATTTATATTTCTAGAGAGGATCTGAACTGCATTGTTGGTCCAATAGATGTTTTTTTTGTTAGCCTGTACTATCCCACTGCTGGGCAAAGGCTTCCCCTAGGGTCCAATAGATACTCTGATTTTTTTAATAACATCTAGAGGGCAAGCGAGCAGATGGGTTACCTGATGGAAAGCAACTGTCATCGCTCATGGACACTCGTGACATCCGAAGAGTCACAAGTGCGTTGCCGGCCGGAAACCAAATGCGGAAAACATAAGTTTCCGGCTGGCTTAAGGTATATAACAATATTATACTTAGCCAAGTCAACAAAGGAGGAGGTTTCTCAAGTCGACCGTAAAATATATGTTATTCTATAAAAACCGACTTCTACAGCATAAAATGGATAGATGAACTGAAAAGTCTCAAAGTTCTCTGTAGTGCCTTATAAGAATTGGTCTAAGCCTCAGCATTGACCGTAATCAATCTTTATAATTTTGAAGTCGGCACCAACTACCTTAAGCGTAAGTTTAATGTCAAGAATCTAAAAAATTGTAAATCCAATCCTTATAAGGCACTAACAGAGAAAAATAACTATTTATTACTTTTCAGTTCATCTATCCACTTTTACTGTAAAATTCGCTTTTTATTTTTTGTTAAAAATAAATTTATTTTTTATTATGTTATAATTTTCTTTTATGAGTTGGGTGTTGCCTTGAAAAAGTTTGTTGGAGGTATAACATTAATATTTATAACTTTCCGCCACGTAAATATCATACAAAAGCTCGGACATTTGTACATCTTCGCAGCGGGACTGCGTGGGTTTCATTTTATTTATTATTTATAACCATTTCACAGAAAGTTAGATTCACCAAAAAGTACCAAAGTAATGTAAAATATTAAAGACTTTAAGCTGCTAAAAATTCAAGACTGCTTTTGATCGATTATTCTGCAACTTTTGTCCATACAGTATTTTTATAGAAATACATAATTACCAAGAAAGTTCTAGTAATGACTTATCATATAAATATTTCTGTTGCAGTCCCTACTCCAGTGCATCATAGTTTCTGAGATGACGACATAAGAAAGCTGATAAAATTCTCACACACACACACAACACTTACATTAGCCAATGTAAAGTGTTTAATTCTATAGCAATTTACAAAATTGCAGAAAAACAAACGAAATCTGGCAATTTATCAAAAAAAGCTGCTAGTTTTTTCAATTTTTCGTTTTGACATGACCGTTAATGGTGAATGCACATCTATCAGAACCGAACGATTCGGACCAATCGGACGAGTAGTAGTAGACGGCGGGGCATGTATCGAACGATTTTAAAATTCGTTTCCTTCGCCGCGTCCACCATAAGCCTCATTTAAATTTTGAACATTTGAAGATAAATAAGTTGAAGTTAGTAAAAGGTTAATACGTTGAAGTACGTTTTCCCCAATAAAAAGCGGAGTCGCCACGTTTTCTCTCACAATAGCTCCAACTATCAATAACGCTATCACCGATAGACGGAGGGTCACTCCTTTTGTGCCGGTGACGGATGGACGACCGATTAATCTTGATACTCGCAATATTCGATTTAAATGGCGCCGAAGATTGGAGATGTCATTGTAAAAGTAATAGTTCGGATACGGTGACTATCTTGATAGTTGAATGAACGTTTTTTTTTCATTGTTGTAGTAATAGTTTTAGATTGGTGTCTTAAATAGTCAAACAGGGCACCAACCTTGTCCAAATTTGGGCTAAGGCTTCTGAGATTCATGTGCGGTTTCACTCTATCATTTATGGATAGGCACATTAGGTCAAAATATTATAAATATTATGTAGTTTTTAATGATTAATTTACTTTTTTTGGTATTCTTCTTTTTTTGGTATGATTTAGGCCACTATTTGTGATGTCATACCAGGTCCCAGCAGAATATCAGTGCAGCGGACCTGGGATCCATTTTTAGCATCACATAATACAATGTTACATTAATTATATAATTTCCCTGTATGTGTTTCGCTTATTCGTAATATTGTTTTGTATGATGTACAAGATAAATGTCTTTTCTATTCTATTCTACCTCCTAATTTACTTTGTGTGACTAACTCAAGAAGTTTCAATGTTACTCAGTGTATATTCTGAAACTAAAACAAAAGAGACAGAAACATTACATGCAATACAAAGCTGTCTGCAAAGAGATAAGCTAAAGTGACGTTTCCTAAGAGCGTTTCCGGGTAAATGGTAAGATTTTCCGGCAGAACGCGTATTTAGTCTAAGGAATACTCCTAACCTAATAGGTTGTAATTGTAATGTTATCCTTATCTTAATATTATAAATAGGAAAGTGTGTTTGTTGGTTGGTTTGTTTGTTTGTCATTTCTTCACACCCGAACGAAGCAATCAATTGACTTGATTTTTGGCATAGACCATGTTGAGTTGAGAGGTTTACAAGAATATTAGGATTTTTATGCGATTTTTGATTTTCACCAAAACGAAGCCGCGGGGAAAAGTTTCACTACTATAAGACGAAAACTGGAACTGCGTATGCTAAATTTTAGTGACTTTTAAGTAGGCTACTCTTTGATGGTATACTATGAAAAAGTATCTTAACAATAAGTAAAAACTTTTTACCCCCTTATCCATAAAAATATTTAAGAAATGCTTAACTAATCATGCTCTTCCTTATGTCGTGTGACGTTTTCAATATTCCAGAAAGGGACAGCGAACTTTGATTAGTTAAACGTTGCATAAATAATTTTAAGAATAAGGGGGTTAAAGTTTAAATATAGCAAGGTATTGTTCAGCCTAAAAATAAAATAAGGAGGGTCTCGTGTTTATATAACAGTAAATATTGACACAAGTCAGTCATAATATGTTCTTAAATGAATATGGAAGTCAAAACATACGAATGTTTATTTCAGGGCACGGACCGGCCTGAAAAAGGTTATACTTTTTAAGTGTCAGTAGCTCTCCTTACATGATTACCATTACGCTTCTTTGCAGTGTTTTCGGTAATTTGAGACCATTCAATCTTTCTTTTGTTAAGGGTTAAGAATTTTGAAGTTCTTTTAACAGGCGTTGGCCTTCCACCATGAGTTTCGTATAAAATTTGTAATAGCCCTAAGGTGCGGTTGCCTTTCTTACTTAAAAAAATACATAACAAAAGACTAACATTCTTTATTTAAAAACAAAACTAACATTCTAAGTTAAAATATTTGCCACCCCCTTATTCACATACATGCTATGAATGAGAATGGCTAAATTAGTTTTTGCAATTTATATATTTTGTTATATGTTAGGTAAGTCATGTGTTTAACTTTCAGTGTCTAGAACTTTCTAAATTTTCTTCACGGAAGCAAACAGTTACCTTCGAAGTTAGTCAAAGAACTCGAAATAGATACAAACTTGCGACAATACAGGCTATTCTCGTTACCAACTTCATAGTTGAGAATTAATATGAAGTTGTCGCGAGTGAAGTTTGTAAGGGGTCACGTGATGATGTGTAACGTCCAACCAAACTTCTTTGATGCTTGGAGAAGGGTTTCTAAGCTGCCTAACTAAGGCTTAGAAAATGGTCGCATGTTGTGGAACTGAAACTATGTTTAGATGTTTCTGAAATAATTTACTAGGAATGTGCATGTTTTTTTTATATAATTTTATCTTTTTTTTTTAAACTAAATTAGGTACGTACCATCATATCTAATCATAGGCAAGGAAATTTATTCATAGGCAGACCTATGTTTTGATTATATAAAGTAAGCGTCTTATATTTGGGTAGGCGCGACACAACCCGACTAAATTACATTAAAAATACGCCATCAATACTAAACCGTTTTAGAAAAAACCGTAGAAAATTTTCCTCTTCTACTTGATTTTTTCTCCGCACGATTTTTAATTTTAGATCTTTTCTTTATTGTCCGTAATTAAAAAAAAAACAATCTGGGCTTCATTAGCGGCGTCGATAGGCGCGACCAATTACGCGGGTTTATCACCAATTAAGAGTTTACGATGCGCAGGCGCACGGCCGCAGTGTACTATGATAACTTACTCGTAAAACTCATTGCTATTGTTCTCTTTTTGAATCTACGTTGTACATAAGGTTCATTTAAAACTTCCTATAAATAAAATACAAATGACTATTTTTTTAATTCGGTATATATCCGATGGGGAAAATACATGTTGCTAGATGACGTTCGCAAATCTGTTTCGCCTGAATTCGTTAATCGCGCGGGAACATTACATTTTTTCAAAGTCAAAGTCTCCAAAATATATATCAACAAAACCGGTTCAGATAGACAGACAATTCGATAAAAATTTTATGTGTGGCTTTACCATGAGTTTGAAGTTTTTGTGGATAATCGATATCGACTACGTAAATTTTTAGTATGGCAATTTTAGTTCCGCAAACGACCGCAAGAGGCGCTGTAAAATTTTACTGAACTAAAAATTTTTTGTTGATAGTCAATACCGAGTATCGACAAAAACTATTGCTTCAAACTTATGGTAAAGCCAGTGTTGTCTTGTAAGGGTTTTTACTAGGTATATACGGCTGACTTCGTGATTTCGCACGTTTCGTGATAAAACGAATATTCTCAAATTATCTAGATTTATAATAAAATGGGTTAATTATTTTTGATAATACAATATCGTTATGGGCGCTCATTATAGTTTCGTGACCGCTGAGTTATGTCGATCTTCTGTGCGTAGCTCCGATACCATCGAAATGTGGAATGACCATAATTTGTTAGTAGAATTTGGGCTTTGTCAATGATATTTCGAAAGCTATTTCGTGGTGTCCCAATGACTCCATATGAAGAATTTGTAAGTTGAGCTTAGTTAAGATTAAAACAAATAAACCTGGAAGCGTTCAGTATATCTTTTTAATAGTTGAATTTGATTTTAGACAAGAACTACATATTATTACTACATTACCAACAGTTTAAGATCGCTTAGCGCTTGTCGAAATGATAAGAAATACGAAAGTATGAACAAGAAAAACTATGTTGAATTTGGTTTATTTAAATAAAGGTTAAAGTAGCAAACAAAAACTTAATATTCGTACAAAATACATCAAATTATTGTACTTCTATAGACTTTGGTGTAGTACGAAGAAGGCTTAAGTTCTTAGGACATGTTTCACCGCTTACTGATAAGTATGGGATAGTCTATCCACAACTTTTTTTAATAGATGTTGCATGGAGAATCTGTCAAAAAAGTTGAGGATAGCTTATCTGAAACTTTATCAATAGGCGGTGAAACAGGCCTTTAGCATTCTTAAGTACTGAATTTATAGTTAAATAACAATTAAACAACAAAGTAAGTAATACACGAGTAGGAAATATGGTTCAGAAATAGCCCCGCTTCAATAAAAGTCGGATAAGACAAACGAAGGACGAATATCCAGGTCGTTCCGTGCCGACCTGCCGTTACCAGTTTATACCACATAACTACAGGGAGACAATTAAAATACTATTTATATAGTTTAAGAGCGTCCGTAGCCTAATGGGTAAGACCTTTGGTTCGCACTCGAGAGGTCGCAGGTTAAAACCCGGGTGGAGGCGTGTACCGATGAGACATTTTCTAATCTCAAGTACATAATACGGATGCTCATTGGAGATTGGAGGGAGAGCCATGCTGCGGCATAATTTTTGAACGCGAAATTTTTCAAAAACAAAAATGGCCTATGTTACTCTCTATCTTTTTAACTCCAAAAATCAAGTCATTTTGCTTCAAGTTGCTTCGTTAGAACGTAAAGGGCCAACAAACAAATAAACACACTTTCCTATTTATAATATTATATAAGTAAGGTTTAGTTAAAAGGGTTAGTAAAGACGCCAGTATAATTTATATTTCTTTTTTTGTTATTATGATCTCCTATTCTCAGCCAAGTTCCAGCTAGTCAGCAGTCACGTGACACTAAATACGTGAAGTTTGACCTTCCCTAATGTCACCAAATTGTATACAATCTGTTCATAGACAACCAAACTAGTATTAATTCAGTTAATATTCTAATAAGACATTGTAATAAAAAAAACAAGGCAATTGTTGGCCGTATATTGAATTACCTGGAACCTGGTTTGTCATGGTTATAAAAGGCCCCCGGTAGCCAAAAGCTATTGCACCTAGGTACTGCAAAAGTCAAGCTAAAATTAAGTTTAGTAAGTTCAGCGTGGCTACAAGAGAAATGTGAAAAAAATTGAAAATTGTAAAAATTTATCGTTACAATTTCGTGACCGTAGAAAAAGCCGTACCTTCACACCGGTATACTATGACTTTCTAATTTTTTCGTGTGTAGGTACCATGAAGGAAATTGTAACGAAGGCAGTTGACAGACCTGGATCATTTGGTCGGAATATGTCAAATCCATGCAAGTCGTGATCTGTCGCTTGGGTTTGTTATAACTCGACTGACTTATCCGCAGTCTGGCTTTGTTTCAATTTCTATAGATAGAACATTCTTCAATATAGAGTCTATAGACGTATTTTTTTCAAAATCAAAATCCTGATCTTTTCAACTCTTTGAATCAAAACCTTCCCCCTAACTACATTAAAATGAGGTATTCGCTATCTAACCTAGCGCTTCATATCAAATAACTCCTAACAAGGCACGAAATAACAGAATAATACCTAAGTGCTTCCCGTTCCAATTTCGCGCCATACTTAGACACTGGTATTCCTTATCTACTGACTCATACTGGCTATTTCTACCTTCGTGTCGGCATTTCCAGCAGTTTCGTATTGAAAAATTCTAGTTCTTTTGTGCTTTCCTGTCATAACTGTGATAGGGGTCGTGATAACCTCTTTTCTAACAAAGTTAAAAATATAATTTTGTAGCGTAAAATTACTCAAGGTCCTCTGTCTATGTAAGTTACATAAATTCTATAATGTTAGAAATAATTTTGTTATTAACGTACCTATAATATCGAAGGAGCTTAGACAGTCGAGCATTTTTATATCTATTACGATTAATTCGTTTTTGTTTATTTAAGTTAATGTTTAATACCATAACATAAACCCAAAACAAAAGCAAACATTGCACAACAATTGAAGAAAGTAAATCTGTAAATTGTCGCAGCCAAGCATTTAAAACATGAACCGTAATTAAAAGCAAATAAAGAATGCATACAAAACCATAATTTATCTTCGCTCATAATTGCTGTATAATCCAACAATTATACAAGAACAATTATAACTGGATGCGTGCGTGGACGCCATAACGCGACGACTCGACGGATTTCAAGATAATAAAAAGTTTATATCACAAAACGTACTTAAGAACCTGAACAATATTTTCATTTTTATTATATCTTATCTTAATCTTGGCATGCTTTATCATGGGATCGGAGCTAGGCCTAACATAGGAAAAAGCTTAATTGGGTGGTCGGTCACGCAGCCTATCTCAACTCCCATTACCTCGGCCACCTCCTGTATTTACGGCCCTGAACACCGCTACACGCTCACAAATGTTCGTGCGAATGTTTGCTGCCGAAAACCTTTCCAAAATTAATGTGAAACTGCAACTGGAATTTCTTACCTCAGCTCTGTTAATATCCTCATCATCACCATCAATAATTAATTCTTAGAAATATTTGGTATATGCTACCGTGTTTCTAGTAGCATAGCTTGAGTAGTAATTTCACGGTTCTTTCTGTAATGTTTTCAAGTTTTTAATCATTATTTTCGTCCTGTCAAAGTAATACCATGATGAACCAACCAAATGCAAATGAAAATAACCAAGAGGGGCATATTTGTTAAGAATTACCATCCATAATTCATATACATTACCTAAGAAATAAACATAATAATAACTCGAACACCGGTGATGGTGGCCGGTTTCATAGAAACCAGGCCTGTTACGCAGGAGTAATATTATAGTGCCCAAGTGTATGCTGTAGTACACAGGAGCATTCTCTCTTCCTTTACTCTCATAACCCAGTGCATCCATGCAGGATCGACTTTTTACATGCCCATCCGACATCCGTATAGATCATCTTACTTGTCAGATATAATCAGGTGATCAGCCTGCGTTATCCTAACCGAACTTGGAAATAACATGTTTCCAACGCGGGAATAGAACCCACGACCTCTACACCTGTAGAGCCGAGCTCTGTACGACTAGACCACAGCGGCGTTAAGACAATTACCCAAGAAGATAGACGTGCCGCGTACGCAGTTATGGTAATCCATCATTGGCCAACGTGTATAGCCCATTCCACGTGACTCCTGAAAGCTTATTTTCTAGAATATTCGCGTGTCCAGCGACGTAAATCAGTGGATTGTCACTGCGGTTATAATTTTAGTGTCGGTGGGCGACTGGGCGACACGACACCGCGGCACGCGACACATCTAATGTCCTCCCCCTGCCCGCTCATTACGGAGCTATTCCACAAATCTTATGTGTTTGTTTATGGTCGCTGCGGGTTTTATATATTTAATACATTGCAGAAGTCTGTTTTGAGAATTGGTTATCTGTGAGAAAATTATATCTAAATAAATTTAATGAGATTTAGAGGAGAGCATGTTTGTGATTTGAATGTAAAATTGATGACGTCTAAAGAAAAAAACATTTGAGATGATTTTTGGAGATGCTGATTAGTGACATGTTTTCATCGATAGCAATATATAACCTTAGGTAAATTAATGTAGGCTACCTATTTATACTTACTCCAGACTCTAGAGTGCAAGTAAAGGGAAAAATGAAATAGCAGAATCAGGAGCAGCTTCTACGCCGCACCAACAGCCTACCGTCCCCTGCATTCTTACTAATTTCCACTAATGCATTGGCTTATAAAGAGGGGGGGGGGGGAGCCGGCTTGCCCACTCCAAAATGATCTGACGCCCACCCAGAAAGCTCAGGTGAATACTTTGTATGCCGGAAAAATGTATGGTTCCCGCGCGATAAACGAATTTTAGTGCAACAGGGTTGCTTCTAATATTTTTTTATGTTACTTGCCAAAGCCACAGATAATGTAGATACTAGACTTGAAAATTACTCAACAGTGGTAACCAACAATGAAAACACTTTAATATTATCTCAGGGTTACCTATTTACTCATCCCCAAAATCTGCATAGCCCCGCAAAGAGTTCACCTTACGTAAAGTAGATTGTAAATTAAAACGCAAAATAGCTTTTCGAGTCACGAATATTCTTAGCGTAGTAAATTCTTTTAATATGTGTGTCACAGTGGGCTGTCTTGGGTGGGCCAGGAGGGGGGGTTAACCCCACTGGCGGGTTATTATGCGACAGGACGTCGGCCACCTTAATAGATGTCATTACCTCGTCGGCAGAAATTACTTCACTATCGGACTATCACCGGCTCATATTATACTATGGTGTATAATGACTACCCACTGCTCCCGGCTACTGCTACAAATGTTTATTATAAGCATCAGCCTTGGACCTTGGATGAGGTTGACAGTATTTTCGATGTGACTGGGATATTATTAAATCCAGAGATTTGTTATAATAAAGTGTAACTAATCTAGCGAGCTGCTAAAAGTCTTAACAGAATTCTCATTCCCTCATGCTTTGAAACCAAAGTCTTTCTGTTTTGTGCAGGTTTATTTATATTTTGTACACAGCAACCTGCATAAAGAGCCATCCCATGAAATAATTTTCTCCTAAGAGTTTAAAATATATG
Organism: Cyclargus thomasi; assembly: GCA_026546445.1. Lineage (NCBI taxonomy): Eukaryota > Metazoa > Arthropoda > Insecta > Lepidoptera > Lycaenidae > Cyclargus > Cyclargus thomasi. Next base: position 4,138 of record JAOTAV010062469.1, on the reverse strand, counting down.
TAGTTATAATTTAATAAAGAAAAAACTTTAAGTCTTTACTATTTATTAAATTGCTTCAAAAGCTTCTACACTACAAGTGTTTTATTTTTCACAATATACAATACTGGTAAGCGGCTACAAAACTTTGTAGAAATTTTCAAAATGACTTAGTATAAAACTATCCTATCTATTATCGCTTCGACTATAATATTTTGACAAGTAAAATTAACAAAGTAAAATTAGAAATCGTTTATGAATTATACTCGCTCATTTGAAAATTATGATGCAAGTGTTATTTATCAATAGCCGAATACTTAATGTGCTGCGGTGGGGTGATGCCTGATGGTGATTACTGATACAACAATATTCGCAAATCATTCACTTATTGTTACCGAATATGAACATTCAACTTTACAACGATCTAGCTGATTGCACTGGATATGGCTATAAATAGCGATATAATATTTTCCTTTAAATAATTTAAATTTATAAAGTCTTAAGCCTAAGCTACGTTGCTTAATACCTACTATAAAATTGTATGCTCAAAAAAATCTATCAAATTTCTTCAATCACATTAAATTTAAGTTTAGTAATCACAAAATATTTGTACATAGTATGTCTAAAGATTAGTTTTGAGTTGTAGGAGTAGATCTAGATTAAAAAAGCTATAAAATATACGTTTAATAAGTAAAAGTAGAGTTATTTTAAAATTTTTATGTTTGAAAGATAAAGGGCATCTTAGTAATAATTAAAGCCACAGTATCCTAAGAGAGATTGTCAACAGCGGAGATTGTCTTCTGATCGACATTATGATTAAAAGAACAAAATCTCTGTTTAGAATAGTATACTAACACAGTGATAAGTGTTTTTACTAACAATTTTATGGATCTGTGTCTTCTGAAATAAACAAATTTTATTTTATTATTTTATAATAATAATATTTATTAAAAATATTTTTTTATTTATTAATGTTATTAATGTTAAAAGTCTCGAAAAATTATTCTTGAAGCAGTACCCGAAATGACAATTCCAGTAATTCGTCTTGCGTGTTTTGGCCATTATTTCATTTTAAGGGTAGATGATGTTTCTAGATATGGGGGTCAAGTGTCCCCCCGGGGGGTGAAATATCCATAATGGGGGGTCTTGACCGCGCAGTCTGATCAAATACGGTGATAGCACAGCGGAAAACAAGACACCAATTTTACCCACAATTCTGAGCTCTTTAATTGACTTTGATTCTTATCAAGAAAATTATTTATTAGCTTTTAATTATTTTCGGCTGTTTACGTGGTTTTATAAGTGAATTGTGGGAAAGGTTTGGATTTAAAAAGTTCGTCGAACATTTCGCTACAACACAGAATTGCTATTTGGAATAGTATATTGAAGCCTAAAGCTTTAATAGGGCGGAAGTTCTCTAAAGTCCTGGGCATAAAAACGTTTTAATATAAAACAACACTTTAAATAAATTAAGTAAGATAGCGTCCGTGGCCTAGTGGGCCTAGATCTTTGGTTCGCCCTCGAGAGGGTGCAGGTTCAAATCCCGGTCGAGGCGTGTACCAATGAGACATTTTCCGATCTCAAGTACATAATACGGATACTCATTGCCGTGGGAGAGCAATGACGGAGTGATACCACGGCTTCACAGAAAACTGGAGTGAAACGGCCTTGTTCTACGTGTTTCTTTCAGTGAGTGAGTTTACCGATGGCCTAACTTCACTAATTATCCCATTTTCCCTACCCCAATTTCCTTATAAAGGTCGACAACGCACTTGCGACTCTTCGGATGTTACGAGTGTCCATGGGCAACAATAGTTGCTTCCCATCAGGTAACCCGTCTGCTCGCTTGCCCACTAAATATCATAAAAAAGATTCTTTCTTTTAGGCGTACACCTTTTAAAGCCTACCTTCTATATTATCCTTAGAAGTTATTCTTCCTGTCAATATACATTAAATAGTGCAGCAATTTTGTCATATGGTGGAAATTTATGGAGCTGTTGAGTGTTGGACCCCTTACAAGTGCTAAGGACCCCTTACAAGTGGCGGGGACCCCTTACAAGAAACTATCCGACTTACACGGAGAGGGTCGGTTTATGGCTGGCGACAGTTGGCTCTGATCACGACCCCTGACACTGGGTCTTAATAACCGTCATAACATATATCAACATTTCCATCAACACTGCTATGTTTTGATGCTGACTTGGAAGATTTACGGAATTTATTTCATTGAGAGCTTGCCTCTTCTTGTTTTGAATTAATTACATTTTAATTTCAAACAGGATGCTGTCTACTATTTCGTTGCGAAAATGAATGAAACTAAATTAAATTAAATTCTATTTTATGTTTTGCCAAAGTAGACTTTCTGCATAGATTTTAAACATAACATTATCCTTTCCTAGACGAAGGCTAGGTTTTCTTGAGAGTAAAGTCCTAGCTAATAGGGAATTCGATAATTATGTTATAAAACTCTTGTATGAAACTCTTTTAGTAACCAATATATTTTTTTAACATTTAGCTTCATAACCCTTGCTGTTGAAATAAAAAATACCATAACTAATAACGCTCTTTCGTGTCTTCCTACGTGTTTTGAAATGACGTATAACCACCTAACCACTTTATTCTAGGAAACGCTTGTCTACTTATCTGGTTCATGAATATAACTCGTATATATCATCCTAATAGCTTGAAACGAGTGAGTAACAAGACTGGCTCGTCCAAAGGTGTCATTATACGAAATTGGCTAGCACATGCAACATTCAATTCGGCACGAGGATAATTTTATTTATTCTGTAATAATGGTGCTAGTCCGCTAATCTATTTACCCGTCTACGCCATAGGATGATGTTTTAGATAGTCTGTATGTATGTATGAATGATTTTAAGACGCTTTGCAGCCTAAACGGCTCGATGAATTTTAACGTATGAGTTATCGTTAGATTCGTCTCTTCGCGAAAACGCAAGTGACAATAAGTACATTAAAAAATAAAAAAATAATAATAATAAAATATAAATGGCGGATTTTTAAGTCAAAATTGTAAGGTTCTAAAATTTTCCCGCCCGCTTCAAAAAGTTATTTTAGAAATAAATATAACTTGATGTTTAAAATGCAATGGTTCCTGCTGTCGGGTTTTCCCCTTGCTTTACCTGTAAAATCGAAAATAATGTTATTTCAAAACTAATATAAGCCTATGACTCTCTCTATCTATTTAACACACAGTGCATACTTACTGCTAAAATTAAGCTCATTTGTTGCTTCATTAAGGCGTGAAGAAAGGGCAAACACACTTTAACATTAGAATTATTAATATTGATGTCTGTAATTTTATTCACCTAGAATAGTATTCTCATTTGTATTGGAAGAATAGCATAAACTCTCTCGTGGACCAGAGTTTTAGATGGTTTTAGCTTTCCATGGATTGATGAAAAATGATAATGGTGTTTACTTGTAAACATTGAGCTTTGCCATTTTTAGAGTTCCGTACTCAAAGGGTAAAAACAGGACCCTATTACTAAGACTTCGATGTCTGTCCGTCTATCTCCAGGCTGTATCTCAAGAACGGTAATAGCTAGAGAGTTGAAATTTTCTCAAAATGTGTACTTCAGTTGCCCCTATCACAAATAAATACTAAAACGAAATAAATTTAATGTTTAAAGGGGGCTCTAATACAACAAATATGTTTTCTGCGTTTACGTTCCTTTCATAATGATATCGATAAATTGGACGGGCTTATCATCATTGCCTACCTTCACTACGGAGAGGCCCTTGGGCGATTCCGATCATACCACATTTTTAGTTTATGTTTTACTTTTATTTTTAAACTTTGTCATCAATTTTATTTTTTTTATAAATTCAAAACTTAAAAAAATATATAAAACTCTCAGAAATGCGTTTTCCTAATTTTTAGCTCTGTACTGGTACGGACTCTTCGTGCGCGAGTCCAAGTCGCACTTGGCCGGTTTTTAAGTATGCATTACGCGCGCGACTGCCCCAACATCATCCTGAAAACCCTGAGTGACAAAATGGACATCCCCCTCCTGAAGCACCGGGACCATGCTCACGTGCACCCGGTGAAGCAGGGGGTGCCAAATATTTAAATCAAGAAAGTTTGTTCTTATCTGTTTTATAATATAATATAACATAATATAATATAACATAATATAAT